>BQNB010043741.1:14615-19615 GCA_026074375.1 Tanacetum coccineum | reverse complement strand
CTTTCCTTGCCCTTTTGTTCCCATGTTCGAACTAAACAACCACCCTTTTATTTTTATTTGAAATTTTAAGCTTTCGATTTTTTAAACAAACGGACCGTACAACTATTATCTATGCATCATAACATTAATAAAAGTACAAAAAAGATTTGAGAAAGTGATGACTTACAAAGAGTGTTTTCAAAATGGGATTAAACACTAAACCGACAACCCAAACGTTGTTTTAATGAACCTACGCTTATTGGAATCAAACCGGAAATACCCAAACTCTCATGTTTTTTTATCAAAGTTAGAAAAATTATGGGTTTGTGTGTGTGTTTGTGTGCGTCCGAACTAAGCAAGGAAGAGAGAAAGAAAATATTTTGTGTGTGTGTTGATTTGTGAAGTGTGTGTGCATTTTGAAAACATATAAGACAACAACTAGTACTAGGTTGGGTACAAGGGTGCTAAAATGGTGCCTACTTGTTCCTTAGTGGGGCTCGAACTGGCCATGGCTTCTAGGAGGATCATAGAAGCGTTTTAGCTCTTGTCGGGTTACTAAAAGCTCAATTCCTGTGATTTAAAATGTTACTCGAAGTTTCCTAGTATTTTTAATGAATGTAAAAATGTTTTTCCATGAACTTTGACTATTTACACGATGGGTAAATAAGTTAAAATGCTTTAAATTTAGTACGGATCATTAACGGACGTGTCGGGACGCGTTGCTTGGGATTTTAAGCCGTTTGCGGGAAGAATTCCCGAAGATTGATTAATATAAATGAAATAATCTATAATGAGACAATTAAAGGGAATAATAGCACTAATGATTAAATAGATAATAAACTGATTACTGATAAATCCTGATAAAATTGATCTAACCGGAACAAAAAGTAATAAAAGTCGAAGGACTAAAATAGAACATTATAAGCTAGAAAATCCGCAAGGGTTACAAATAGCAACTATAATTAACATGAAACATAAACAGAAAAACATACCTTTTAGCAAATCAAGCTAGTGAAGAAACGAGAGCTTTTTGAGAATACGCATATGTATTAAACCATGCAAAACCAAAACCTTTCGAGTTGCTAAAATAAACAACCTTTACGTGTATCCACACTACACGTTAACCAATAACACTTGAATGCTAGTTCCATGAACCAACGCTCAAGAATACTACATGTAGTTAAAATCAAACACCTTTCCCCAATGGGGTGTATTTATGTGTCGACTACAAGGGAGAAGGAAGTGAAGGGATGATCATAATGAGCTATGGGATCCTCTATTTATACAAGATATAGAGCCCTCAAGTTTACCTATCCCACCGATGTGGGATAATATGGTTTTCTCTTCTCTTTTAGCCTAGACCGGTCGAACCAACACCAAACATACCCTTGGTGTTGACGTTTTGACTTTTCTAATATTTATGTATAATTACATCTAATTACATATTAATAAAAAGCCTTATAGTTAATTATTCGTAAACGAACTAATTAACGACCGTTAGTATTCTATCGTTGGAATATTAATATACATAATAAATATACACTTATATTATTATATATACTAATCGAGTATTAATACATATACGAGGCGTTCCGACCCGTCCGTTGCATCGGGCTTAGTCTGTGGGCAAAATCAGATTGTTAAGCTACTTTCTTCATTTGAGCACTGCATCAAACAACTGATGCACCGGGCTTGGTTCGTACCCGTGCATTACACCGGGCTTGATTTTTATGCCCTTAACATCCTTGTTTAACTATTCTGTACATCAACAATCACAACCATTATTTATTGATTTAAAGCAATCCTCATATTGAAACTTTCATCACTAACAAAATGAAACTAACCATGTCATTCGAAATCGATTACAATCTGCATTTCTTGTTTACATTCATTTTGTCAAATGAATAAAACAAACACGGAAAATGTACTTTTAAGTTTCAACCTAAAGGCATGACTTTGGTTAGCCAAAAAAACTAAAACTTCTAAAAAAAGCCTATCACTAAACTTGGTGTTTCTGAATGCTTAAAGATTCACTAAAGCGAAAGAATCACATACATGTCAATAAAAACATGAATGAACGAATTTACTACCATACTTGAAAGGACTTCTATATAAACCTATGTACAAAATCCTATATCTGTATCATCTACTAAAAAATTTTGCGCTTCTAACAAATAAATATCATAACCAAATTG
Organism: Tanacetum coccineum; assembly: GCA_026074375.1. Lineage (NCBI taxonomy): Eukaryota > Viridiplantae > Streptophyta > Magnoliopsida > Asterales > Asteraceae > Tanacetum > Tanacetum coccineum. The sequence continues at coordinate 17,441 of BQNB010043741.1, read as the reverse complement.
TAAATTTCACACGTCTTTGAAAGATTTTTTGGATGCACTACTGTTCAGAACTATAGTTTCTTTTTTGTTCTATCATAATCATAGACTTTCTGCAATGTGAATCCTGACCTGTGCAAATTGAATCTAAGCTAGCATGTGAGAGTGCAGGTGGATCTACCATATCCTTAGTTTTATGAAGAAGTAAATTCCCGCATAGAATTATCACGAAACCACATATTTATGTTGCAATTTGTGATGCACTCTACTTATCCTAGTCATGTTATTATGCCTGCAATTAAGAAAAACAATAGCGTGGAAGAAAATGGGTTGAATGCTTCATACGGGTAAATGATAGAAATAATAACATGATAAAAGATGGTTGAGTTTTAACATTCATATTAGTTATCTTATGTTTATTCAAGTCTTTATTTGCTGTTGTACTTTTTTGAAAGAAAGTCCATGTCGTGTGACCTTAGAATTATTTTAGCATACAGGAGCTCATTAGAGAGATCTTTTTCACCTTAGGCCATATTTAATAAAGATATAAAATCCATTTCTTTTCCACCATATAGCAAGATTTTTTCAAGAAAACTACGTAGCAATCTTAACATAACCTTCATTTAATTATGTTTTGGCACTTACTCCACTTTGAATAAAAGTTAAACTTTTTTGCAATTTTATTTTTAGAGTTCATATATGTTTGATTTTTTTTGCATCATGCATAAAACACAGTTCTCTAGCTACAAAATCTTAAACATTACTAATACTATCACATATAATTTTTATAGCACTTTTAATTGTTGTTAATTATATAGAAAAATATCAATTAACACATCCAAAACCAAGTAAATCTATAAAAGGGAATAATAATGGGTATACCTGCTGCATTAGATGTTTTCCTGACCAAGATATCAGACAGTGTGCTGCCCTCTGTTGATTCAGATGTCAATATTGGAGATGCCTGTGAAGGTGGATATTTTTCATATATAAAATTACAGATTAACAATTTAATATTTCAAAGCTAATAATAACATAGTAACTTAAAGAAGAAATGAAGAAAGAACTAACGATTTGAAGAGATTTAAGCTTGTCAAGAATAAGATCTGAATTATACAATCGCTCAGAGACAATGGTGATTCCATCTTCACTCTTGTTACCAAAGATTACAATGAGTGAGTGAGTTAATGGGAATACTATAAGGGTTGTTAAAATATATGAATAGGTTACATGAGAAGGATTTATAAGAGTTGATTGTGATGCACCCATCACCAATTATCTTAACAGCAATGTCTTCAATGTCTTTAGTTTCGAAACATGACCTTAAGGTTGTGGGAGAACGTTAAGTCATTTACACCTCAAAGAAATCAAACATGGACCCCTAAACTGTTATAAGGTTTATAAACTCATATGCTAAGAAAAAACATACCCCTATATCAAATTAAAAAAACTCTGGTATAGATGAATCTGGAAGAGTATCTTAACCCTAAAAAATCAAAACTTAAAAAAAAAAATTAATCAAAGAAAGAAACAAACTTACTCTTTTAGAAGATCAACATCATGCTTCTACTACCACCTTTCAAGAAGCAAAGGAAATAATCGAGAGAAAATGAAGACCGGTAGATTAAATAGAATCTTTGAAAAATCTTTGCAAATCCTAGGGGGAAAGAAGTGTTGAAGTAGTAGTTGTTTATATTTTAAGAGAGAGAGAGAGAGAGAGAGAAGCAAACTATGACATCTGTGATTTAATCGGTTGGTGATACCTTTAGAAATGGCTAAGAGTTCATTTTGTGTGATTTCTTATGTGCTATGTGTTATATAAGTGTGCTAAGTGGTTTGAATAGGTGTATGATATCATTTTGAGGTGAATGATCATCTCATTTTGAGTGCGTTTGTGTTTGGTGATGAGTATTCAATTTGTTCACGTATAATGATAATGGAAAGGAATGGCGTATTGCATGCAATGCTACGTCAATAGTTGGATGATTTTATGATTAGCGTTTATAGGAAACGTATCATGTTGGAAATAAAAGAAGTGAGTGAAATTTGGATATTTATAGGAGACTTTCTAAATATAGAAAGTGGAATGTGAAATGAAAAGTTATTTTTAGAAAGTTTAGTAAGTAGCGTTTATGTAAAAAGGTTTACCCAAATTAGCTTAGGTTTTTATGAAAACATAAGGTAATAAAGGTAATTAGTTAATTAATAAATAAAAAAAAATAGTAGAAAAGGGGGGGGGGGGGATAATCAGCCTAAGGGGTAGGATAGGGATTAGGAGGCCTAAACCTTATCAAACTCTAAGACCTAAGGGATAAGGATACTTAGGGTATAAATACCAATAACCTAGCTCATAATTCTCTTCCCTATCCCTTTGTGCCTGCGATTTCAAGCCCCTAAAACCCTAGGAGTGCCGAATTTGATGTGTGATCCAAGAACATTCAAGAATTGTTGTTTAGGTGCTAGCATTCAAGGTAAGTATGTTCATCTTAGCTAGTTTATGATATTCATGTAACATAATTTATGATGGATCCAGGGTTACATAAAATACAGATTATATATGAACTTTAATGATGGTATAATGATTAGGGTTAGTTTAGGGTTATGATCATGCATGTTGGGGCTACCACCGCAGCGACAAGTTAAGTTCCGTATAGACTTAGTTCCTAGAGCGACGCCGGTTGCGAAGTCTCCATATCGTTTGGCACCCTCGAAAATGCAAGAATTGTCTGGGCAACTTCAAGAGTTGCAAGACAAGGTTTCATATGTGTTGGGATTATTGATTTGATGAGACAAAATGAATAAAAGAATGAAACAAAATGATCAGAATCGTCATTAAAGAATTCTTCAAGC
>BQNB010043741.1:0-11543 GCA_026074375.1 Tanacetum coccineum | reverse complement strand
GCACAACAACTTGTGCACCAATTTTAAGAGTCCAAAACTCATTTAATCCTGCTGATTTTTGGTAGTGAAAAAGGCTTTTGCTTTTTTTAAAAACTGCTACTTAAAAGGACTTGGTGGTTTTTGACTCAAAAGTCAAAAGACCAAGGGGTGTTGACAGCTTGTTTAAACACACTTGAGACACTCTTTTTAAAGCTAAAACTCAAATATACAATGGCTTATCCAAATAAGCCATTGTATCCCGTTTTTACTCTTAACCCAAACACCCCCTTAATATCTTAAAAGTGACTTTTAAGCTATAAAAGCTTAAGTAAACTAAACTTTTTTTAAAAGACTAACACTACTTAAGCAATATTGAACAATAAAAAGGTAAAAATCAAAACAAATAAGCACTTAAAATGGATAATAAGCTAGTGACAGAATAAGCTAAAGTAGACAGTTTTTAGCAATTTGAATGTAAGTGAAAGGAAATCAACTACAAGGCAGACTTTAGCATAAATAAACACCAATAAGCACAAAAGAACAGTAATAAGCTAAAAAAATAAGCTAATAAGCAATTGCTACAGTAACTTTTAAGCAAAATTTAAAAGGGAATGTACCTTTAATCCTTTGCTCAAAACAGGATTTTTGAAACCTATTAAGCTCTAAAATCCTACCCACAGCTTATAAATAAGCTTAAACTAAGCAATCCCAATAAGCCTTCCAAAATTGCTTATTCATCCATTCTTGATTGATCATACAGTAACTTTTTCCCTTTTAAATTTTTCTTAAAGTTTTGTGAAAATGTTTAGAAACAGGTTATAAAGTATGCTTTAAATGAAAGCTTAAAAGTTTTTTAAGAGACATTTGCAATTTAGAACACAAATATAAAAGGAACTGAATTTTCATTAAAAAGTGAAATACAAGTACAATAAAGAACTTAAACTGAAAATTTAACACACTAAACTTTTAAAAAACTAAAAACTACTTCCTGGTACCACAATGGGCTTACAAAGCTTAAATAGGAAAACACAAGCTAGGGTTTGGGACATGGTCGTCTTTTTTGTCTTCACTTGGGTGTGCTTTCTTGTAGACTCAAAAACGTCTTGTGTTTGTTGTGTGAGTGAAACAAAGATGTAATCCTGGCCTTCAATCTTTCTTGGTGCCCACAAAAATTAATCAACACCCTTGATTCGAATGGGGGGGTTTGGATTGCCAACTTGGCACTTTTGTAGCTGGGAAAGCTTAGTGGAGGAGGGGGGTGATGTTTACCCATGGTGTTGAAGGGATGCAGGGTAAAAGAGGGGAGGCTATCCCGTGAGTTGGTTGGGGTTTGAAAAGGGCGGGAAAAGGGTTATAAAATGGTTAGGGGTGACAGGGCAAAAGTTTGTGGATTTGACACAATTAGTCCTCCAAGGTGATAAGTGATGTTACACCACACGTCCTTGTGTTATCAAAAGTTTGAGGACTTGGCAAAAATACCCCATGAGGGTTATATTGGTTGTTGCAGTACACGTCCTTGTTAGTTATGGGAATTTGACCTTGGCAGCTTTGGCCCTTGCGGTTTAACTTTGCCAAATTGGCAGAATGGGTCCCTCACAACTTTTTCTCCTTATTTCTTCATTAAATAAGTTTCGGATTTGGCAAATTGATAAATGCTTAATTGTATATATAAAAACCCGGGATTTTGCCAAATAAAAGCCAAAAAAATGCCAAAAGAATAGAAAAATGTGTGCTTTTGTGTCTATTGTGCAGGAAAGGTTAAAAAAGACAAAAAGAAGCAAAATCAGTCAAAAACCGACAAGAAACGAAAAAGACAAGACGAAGAGTGAAGACGGAAAGACAATCAAAAGCCAAGATCAGCCGGACACAAGAAAAGAAAGCCAATGAAAGACAAAGGATTTATAAAGCTCAAGGGTTCATTTGGATGAAATGAAGATCAAAGGGTTAAAGTTGTCAAAAGATGAAAGTTGTTTATAATAGAGGAAAAAGGAAATATCAACCACAAGGGCCAGTTGTGTCAAGATTGAAACTTCTTTTATACTACAAACACCTTGGACGGGGGAAACACAAGGACCATTTCTGTAATTACTCGAAAGATTCAAACAAACGCGGGTAATAACTCTTTCTCTATAACGCTTTCACGACATTTCCCCGCACATTTCGAACAAACCCAACTGCCAAATCACCTTCCCCGCTCCTCCAAAGCTCAAGGTTACCCGTCATTTTACACCTCCAGTCACTTGCTTACGTGTCAAGCCCCTCATTGGCTCGAACACTCTCATCAACATAATCTAACGGCTTGAATTCAAACTTCAAAGATTCAATGGCTAGGATTGAGTCGAGCTCTATCCTCTATTCTCAATTCAAGCTTAAATAGATAGTTTAGGGTCTCTTTTTTTTGGGGAGTTAGGTAGTTTAGTTTGTATATTCAGTTTTGTAATTTTTATATTTATTAAGCACTTCTCTTTATGTTTTTAAAATTCAGCATTAAATACTTGTACCTTGTCTTTATTTCCATTTGTACTTTACTATCTTGAGCAATATAATTCAGTTTTCAAGTTTCTTAGTGCTTTGATTTCAATTCTAAGCTGTTTTTTTTTACTCATACAAGCCTTACATAAGCTCCTTTGAGGGTTATTTCTTGTTCATAAGCTACAAATTAGTAAAAAAATCTGTTTTAAGTTCAAACATTTACACCCCCCCCCAGCATTTAGTTCAATCTTTACATCATACATGTCCACTTGAGTCATTGGATTCATTTTGAAGGGTTCAAAGGAGAAATTAGCTCAAAATCGCTTATGAGTTTATTAAGGTTTAGTGGGCTTTGGATCCATTAGAACATAAGCTTTACTTGCGATAGCTTAGTGTGAAGAATCTTCAACTCTCAGGTTTATTCTGTTATATTTCAGACTTAGCTATTTCTCTTTAGCTTATTCACTTTAGCTTATTAGCTTATCTTTGAGAGTGCTTAATCATTGTCAAAATTACTCAGTTAGTTTAGAGTTTTTAATGCCTTAAGCTGTGTTAGTTAAATTCCATTAGGTATTCATAACTTGAGTTTCTGTCATAATAAGGTGATAAGTATCCTAGGTGAGTAACTAGCTTAATTTTCTACATAAGCTAGTACTATTAGAGCTTAGATAGCTCATTTAGCTTAATTAGATGTAAGAGTAGATAAAAGATTTAAGCAGATTTAGTTTTAAAATAGAATTTAAACAAAATTTAGTTTGGACAGTTAGGCTTAAGAGAGTGTTTGGATTTATGCATATTTGACTGTTAAAGTCAACACAATCCTGTCCAAATACTTAGAATAGTTGAGTTTTACATAGTTATGAAGTTTTAGACAGATTTTAAAAGTTAGTTAGTAGAATTCAATTAGTTAGAGTTTAAAAGGTTTGTTTAGGCACCAGGGCAGTTTTGAGAGTTAAGTGCTTTTAGATTTAAAAGACTTATGGCATTTTAGAGTTTACTTTGTGATAATGTACACTTGGATACATGTAATGGTTTAGTTCATGAGTTTTTAAGTGGAAAAGTTTTGCCCTGCACTAAAGGATTTGGTCATTTGCATCAGCAAAAATAGTTAAAACTGTTGCTGCTATTGCATTTTCTAATTGTCATTTAGCATTCATAATTAGGTATTAAAATTTAGAATAAAGCACATTTCTAGAATTCCATTAGCTTATTACTTTTCATCATTTAGTTTTCCATTTTAAGCATTTAATCTAGCTTATTTGTACTTTAAAAAGTAGCATAGCAGCATAATTGGATTTTAGCTTATTTCATTTTGGATTTTCATTTTTAGTTGTAATTTTGAAAAACCTTTTATCTAGGTTAGTTTTATATTCCTAGCATAGCTTATTTCCAAATTTTCAGCTTTTAAGGTTTAGTATTAAGCAGTTTAGCTTATTAGAAAAAGCTCAAAACAGTTTTAAGCCTTAAACTTGCATTTTTCAATAGCAAAGTTCTTGTTATATTTGTTCTTTTGTAGCTTATTTCTTGTTAGATACACCTAGTACACATCATAAGTCACTTATAACAACTTTTGTTTTTCATTTTCATCCATTAATAAGCTAGAAATAAGCCAAAAACTTAAAAAGCTAGTAAACCTTAAGTTTCTGTTTTGCAGAATTAAATGCTTAGTTTTTAGCTTATTCTGTGGACAAAAGTAGAAAGTGCTTTTATTAAAGTTGTTTAGAATAAGCTGTTTTATAAGTTTGTAGTTTTGAGTTTTTGCTGAATCTCAATTTTTAATAAGCCAAAAATAAGCCATAGCATATGGTCTGTTTAGTACTTTTCTAATAGTTAAAGGTTAATCGTTTTAACTGTAGTGTAAATTTTCAATAGTTAGCCCGCCTACCCTCTTCTTTCTATCTTTACATTTTCTACCCTGTTCTTTCTAGAATATTAAATAGTTTTAATATTTTTGTTATTAGTTTAAATAAAATTAGGTTTAAAGTTTTAATTGATAGAATTAGGGCACAATTGGTTTATAAAAATTAGGGCTTTTTGTTCCATTAAATTTCTGCACCTTTTAAGTAGTTAAAAAGCATTTTTCTTTATTTTTCCAGTAAAATTTGTATTTTCTAGGAATTAAAATAGATTTTAGTTAATTTCTTTTTCTTAAATAATTCATAAAAAAATAGAAAAATAGTTGAAATTTTTTGATTCTTTTTGCAATAATTTTCTTTTTAAATATAGTATTTTTGAAAAATAAAAGTAAAATTTTAGTGATAATTTTTAGAAAAAGTTTATTTTTGTTAATTCATTTTTCTTTAAAAATTCATAAAAAATTCAAAAATAGCTAAAAAATTCTAATTCTTTTTCCTAAAATTTTCTTTTTAAATTTGTGATTTTTAGGTATTAAGTTTGTTAAAAGTAGTGCCTTAGATTTTAAATTCTCGTTTTAGCTCACGTTTTTAATTCACATTTGTTAATTTTTCGTGCTAGTTAATTGATTTTAGTTTCTTTAATCGTTTCTATAGTTTAATTGTGTTATTAAATTTGTAGTATAATTCAAAAGCCAAAAATCTTTTAACCATTCTTAACTCGAATCCGAATTATCACCAAATCTCAATTCACGACTTCTTCGAGGAATTTACGACCTATCGTGTATTAATTACTTTCCTAAGTGATTAATTACCTTACTGTATCTTGGATAGTGAAAAGTTTGCAACTATAGAGATATATACTAAACTTATCACACGAAACCATGTTCTTCATTGCGTTTTGACCTCTCTGAGACATTCTTCGTTGCGTTTTGACAGAAGAAAGTACATTGCGTTTTGTCGTTTTGTATAGTACAATTGTACTGCGTTTTGTCTTATTAGAGGTTGCGTTTTGGTCGTTGCGTTTTGACCTGGAAGTTGCGTTTTGGTTCATTGCGTTTTGACTGCAGGTTGCGTTTTGAAGACAAGTGTTGCGTTTTGACTAAGGGATACTCTGCCCAATTTTTTATTTGGTTGCGTTTTGACTCAAATCTCAATGACTGCGTTTTGATCAAATCTCAATGACTGCGTTTTGACCAAATCTCAAGGTTGCGTTTTGATCAAATCTTAGGCTGCGTTTTGGCTCATTTTCTTGACAAGACAAGGTTGCGTTTTGATGGAAACTACACTGTGTTTTGACTAGACTTCACTGCGTTTTGCTTGAGTTTCATTATCATCATTAAGTTAACTTATTTCAACCAAGCCAAATCTCAATCATACAACATATCACCTAATCCAACAAACAATCATCACTTTTAACATACAATCACTAATCATTGATCGATCAACTTAATCATATCACAAGTAATCACTATGGCTAATCTTTCAGAGGACATCCAATGTGCCGGTTCCGATACCCGACCACCTATGCTTGATAAGACTGACTTTGCATCATGGCAACAACGTATTCGATTGTACTGTCGGGGTAAGGAGAATGGGGTAAACATTTTAAAGTCAATTGATGAAGGACCATTTCAGATGGGGACCACGCGAGTAATTGTTGCTGAAGGAACTGAAGGTTCACTCAATCTAGGTCCTGAACGACCTCGAGTCTATTCGGATCTGTCACAGGATGAGAAGGATAGGTACAATGCAGACATTCGGGCAACAAACATCATACTTCAAGGTTTACCAAAAGATATCTATTCACTTATTAATCATTACACTGATGCAAAGGACATATGGGACAATGTGAAGATGCTTTTGGAAGGATCGGAATTAACAAAGGAAGACCGTGAATCACAACTGTATGATGACTTTGAACACTTTCGTCAGAACAAAGGCGAAACCATTCACGACTACTATGTCAGGTTTGCCAAGCTCATTAATGACATGCGGAACATCAAGATGACAATGTCAAAAATACAGTTGAACTCAAAGTTTGTGAATAACATGTTGCCTGAATGGGGTAGATTTGTTACCGCTGTGAAACTTAACAAAGGCTTAAAGGATTCAAACTTTGATCAACTATATGCTTATTTGAAGCAACACGAGGCACATGCCAACGAGAATAAGATGATGTTGGAACGTCTCACACAACAGACAGTTGATCCTCTTGCCTTGATGTCCAATGTTTCACCTCAACATTATCATTCACAATCATCAACAATTCCACCGACCACATATCATCAACCACACTCTGCTGACACCTCACAATCTGATTGGACTTTACTCCAACTGACCGGACAACCTAATCGAGAACCTAACCAACACACTTGCCTTACTCACCCAGTCATACAAAACCTTCCTTCCTCAAACAAACAATCAACTCAGAACCTCATCAAACCCAAGGAATCAAGCTACTGTACAAGACGGCAGGGTTGTTGTTCAGAATGTTCAGGGTCGACAGAACAGAGGACAGGGTAATAATGCACGGGGTGCAGGTGCAGTTGGTTATGGGGGAGCACAGAACAGAGTGGGGAATGCTAATCCAGGTCAAGCTAGGCAGGTTAAGTGTTACAACTGTAAAATGAGGACCCCCCCTTACCTTATATAATAGGCATATGATAGGCCACATAGAGGAACTGCACCTCATCCTAAGCGTCACAGAACTCCGAATACTTTAAAGTCAAGATGTTGCTGTGCAAGCTAAAGAGAATGGGGGTAGTCTTGGATGAAAGAGCAGTATTGTTCCTATCATGGTGTGGACAAGGACAATGCTATTGATGAAGATGTGGATGGAGTAAGTTTAGGACTTAGCTTCTCAATGTGGATAATGCGTTTCAAGATGGAATTGGGGATTTTTTTGTAATGTTACGATTTTGACGTTGATGAGGCTCCCACGGCACAAACTATGTTCATGGCAAATTCTTATCGATCCGCAGAGATCCAGGTTATGATGGAAGTTATCGGTCCGTCTTATGATTCATACATCTTATCTGAGGTACAAGACCATGATCCTTTCAGTATGCTATTTGTTAACATCATGAAGGAACACGAGAATGCAGGATGATGTACAACCCCCACACGCCCCCCCCTCCACGTTGTTGTCCCCCCCCCCTACTGCCACTCAACCCATGTGATTATAAAGCCCAGTGATAGTAATATGACTCCATTTCATCTTTTATTTTTTTTCTTCACCCCCCGTATTACACAACGTCTTTCATTTCCCGTGTCCAATGATCATGTATGTAAAGGAAACTCCCGCCACATGGACGCCACTTGTTACAAAAACAATTGCATTCTACGGTTTTCCAAATGTATCCGTTACGTGATGAATCGAAGCAATGCCATTTGATGAGCCTAATGCCACCCTCTGTCTTTAAAAGCATCCCAACGTATACACCACCCTATACAGTCAGATCGATGACGCCCTTAATTCTTTAAATGCTGTACTTGCAATATACAAGGACTACTATTCAGCTTGCGACTCTCTGTCATATGAAAGTACAACCGCCGACACACCCTAGCGTGCCTCCTGACACCCCCCCCCCATCCCATCACTTAACAGAAGAAAGAGAATAAAAGATTGATGAGCAACTAAGAATAGTTATATGTGACCGTAATATTAAGGAAGAGAATTTCAAAAAGGAACTTCATTCTGTAAAATTGAAACTTGCCTCTACCATCAAACATAACAAGTTAATGGTAGATGAAGTCCGTGCATACTTTGAAAGGATTTAACACATAAAGAAAATAAATACCTGAAGACTTTTTTGGACTTAAAAGCTTTAAAAGATAAGGTCGAGGATAAATTATTCAAACAATGCCCAGTCTATTCAAACAGTTCACATGATGTGTAAACCTAGGTCTTATTATGATGAGAGATAAGAGTAATACTATTGGCACAAGAACCCCCTATGTTACCTCGTGCAAGGCAAGTTCAGCCTGCCCTGTATAGTGGTCATGTAATTGTCAACCCAATCTGTGCACGGCCGTAGTACGTGACGGGGGAGGGGGAGACCCTAGAACTTAGCTGAAATTCTAGGAAGAAAAATGCATGATAAAATGAAAGCTAATGCAATGTGTGGATAATAAGGTCAATTATCACACCGCCTGGATTATCGAAGAGAATTTTTTAGCGACCTTAACACCAACAGAAAACAAACTGTCCCCAGAAAAACAAATATTTTGGTCTCAAGATATTGTTAAGATGAAAGCTGAAGCTCTCAAAGAGCTAGAACACCAGACCTATCAAAGCGTTGACTGTGTATCCTCCAAATACACCTGCACGTTGTCCCCAGAGTGCTTCCAAACCCAAAGTTAAGTGAAAATTACATTTTTACACTTAGACAACTTTTTCGAATTTGAGACAAACTTGTAAAAAGAGGAATCACACCAACTGGGATACTGTGGGGGAGGAAATGGGTTTTGAACAAACCAAGACCATGTTACCTCACAGGAGGTCATTCCTTTTTTCAAATATCCTTCAAGAACTTTTGAGGGCATTCAAAAGCTCTAACAATAGAGTTAAAGAAATTAGTGATTGCCTCTATGATGAGTTGGAAGCTGAACTTGACCAAAGTATTGTTGATAGGAAACATGATGAGATTGAACGGAAAAACCTTCTTATTGAACATGATAATATAATTGCTGATGGTTTGTCTAAAGAAGTGTTTTTTATGTTGCATCGATTCTGTGCTTAATGCTATTAGATTTTACTGAAATGCATAACGGCTCATAATTGTTGTCAAAGCCCGTTGTCTGGAACTTGAAGCAGAGCATTTCTAATTTACAGTGATAATATCCATAAGGGATAAATTTTTATAATGCAACTTTTAATCTGGTTTTCAATTCTTTGAGGTAAATCACCTAAACTTGCAGTTAAAGTATCAAAACCTTAAGAAAGTTTCAAATAAACCTCTTCACCCGTTAATGATACTCCTGATTTTAACTCTGTTTTTGTGATGTAAAAATCAAATGAGAGCTCACTTCAAGGAAAAGACAACGTCATCAAAAGCTGAAATGCAAATATCTCACCTTACAGGAGACACCATAGTGAACATAGACCGAACAGTGATTTTAGATTCCCTAGACTTTTAGATCTACAATTAAACTGAAATGGTTAATGTTCTTCAAGAACAAAATGGCTTTTAAGGCATTAAAATGCACTGATTAAGCAGCACTTCATGGAATTGTATTTGATTCGTCAAGATTACGCTGTGCTGAAGCATATAAACAGATAACTTGCCCTTAAAAATAAAAATGAGGAGTCTAAAGGTCCAAATACAGTAATACGGTTTTCAGTTTTTGTGTCACTTTACAAATCTAGTTAAACCAAATGTACTTACACCAGAAAGTATGCTATAGATGTTGGAAACCTATTCCCTCTTCGCAATAGGAACAATAAATAGGGAAGTTCATCTACATTATCTCAGGCATCTTAAGGAAAGTGTAGATACACTTCGCGAAATAGTGGAAGAAGCCAAAGTTGAGAGACCTTTAGATAGATCACTCGCATCTGCTTGCCGTTACACTAAGCATTCTCAGGAACTATTAGAATATGTGTTTGGCACCTGTCCAAAGGTCTTCAATCAACAAGATAAGAAGCATGCACACACCCCTAGGAAAAAGCAAGTTACCTTTGAGGACCAAATTGCAACATCAAGTAGTACTACACACAAACATGTAGAGCCAATGCACACTCAGCAGTCTAATGTCCCTGTGCCTCCTTCTACAGGAGTAAACAGTTGCACTGATGCTAGCGGATCTCAGCCTAGGAGCATACTCAAGAAACATCAGATCCCGCCAGCTAAAAGTGACAGCATGAAGAAAGTAGAAGAACACCCTAGGACAATTAGATCTAGTCTTAAAACCACGAATCGTGTTGATTCTAGTAATAGCTCTAAGCGTACTGTAATTAATTCGAATTCTCATTCTGTGTGCCAAACATGTAACAAATGCTTATTTTCGGCTACTCATGATATGTGTGTGGTTACTTATTTGCAATCTGTGAATGCATCCCCCAATGTTAAAAATGTTGTGCGTCATGTTAAGCAAGTTTGGAAACCTAAGCAAGTTAAACAAGTGTGGAAACCTAAACATTTCAAACAAATTTGGAAACCAACTGGCAAAACACTTAACAATGTTGGTTATCAATGGAGACCCACAGGAAGAACATTCACCCTAGGTGATCAGTGCCCTTTAACTAGGCTCACTAAACCTACCAGAATGTCAGCCATTGCTTGTGCTAACCCAACGGAACCCAACCAACATTGGGATCCAACTTTCCAAACTCTCCATCTTCGTCTGTTTTCCAATGCAGGTCGTACAAATTGTCCTTTGGTATTTGGACTTAGGCTGTTCAAAACATATGACGGAGGATCGCTCAAGGCTTATGAATTTCGTGAAAAAGTTTATCGGGACAGTTAGATTCAGGAATGACCACTTTGGTGCTATTATGGGTTATGGAGATTATGTCGTTGGTGATAGTGTAATCTCCAGGGTATATTACGTGGAAGGACCGGGGAATAATTTGTTTTCTGTCGGTCAATTTTGTGATTCGGATTTGGAAGTTGCCTTCAGAAAGCATTCTTGTTATGTTCGTGATACAAATGGTGTTGAATTACTTAAAGGTTCCCGTGGTTTTAATTTATACACCATTTCTGTTGAAGAAATGATGAAGTCCTCCCTAATTTGCTTGCTATCCAAAGCCTCCAAGCACAAATCATGGTTATGGCATCGGCGTTTAAATCACTTGAACTTCGGTACCATCAATGATCTTGCAAGAAAAGACCTTGTCAGAGGATTACCTAGATTGAAGTTTGAAAAATATCATCTTTGTTCTGCATGTCAATTAAGAAAGAGCAAAAAGCAAACCCACACACCCAAAACTGAAAACACCAATTTGGAAGTTCTAAACATGACAGTTTATCAAATAGACGTGAAAACTGCATTCTTAAATGGCGAGCTCAAAGAAGAAGTCTATGTCCACCAACCGGAAGGCTTTGTTGACCCAGAACGTCCACATCATGTCTATCGTCTGAAGAAAGCACTTTACGGGTTAAAACAGGCTCCCCGGGCATGGTATGACACTTTGTCAAAGTTTCTTCTGGCACAAGTATAACACCCTGTGTTTTCAAGCCATTGACGACGTCAACAAATCCGCAATGTACTTTTTGTATTGTACATGTTTGCTTG
>BQNB010043740.1:0-45325 GCA_026074375.1 Tanacetum coccineum | reverse complement strand
TAGTCAACCATATTACGATTGATTTCCAAATTTGGTAACAATATTTGAATTCAACAAGCATTCCATGCAATACTTTCACAGGCAGTTTCGCAGATCTTCGAGCGCATTAGTATAAACTACAAACGTAAAAGCCCGCGCTCCGCAGCAGAGCGCGAGTCAAAAACCTCGTTTATTTTAATTGTGAACAAAAATGATCTACTAGTACATTTATGACTAATTTGATCTGGGAATGCAACAACAAAACCACAAACTATGGAATACATTATTATTTATCATCAATAATACATAAAACACTTACAGCCACTATATTATTCTTCTACAAATTAATGACTAAGAAAATGAAACAAGATCTACAAAATGAAGATCTACAAGTGAAGGACAATCAGCTCCATATCAAAAATCACAAGATCTGCAACAACAAACAACAGAAAAGTGAAGCATTAGATCTTAAAATATCAAATAATTAGATCTGCAACATAATAAACAAACCTTAAAACTATAAAAATACATAGATCTGGTACAAACGTTCTTAGGTTACAGTGTTGGCGAGTTAACTCGATGACGATAACGTGGGCTTGGTTTTCTATTTGTGTGTATGTATGTTTTAATTGAGATGTGAGAAGAAAAAATGTGTTGGTGGTTTATGTTTTATTAGATCTGAGAAGAAAAGGTGTGAAATTTTGTGGTTTATAAAGTGTTGAAATTTTATTAGTAGTTTATATTTTATAAAGTGTTGTGTTTTGTTAGTGGTTTCTTGAAGGGTATAGTAGTTTATTTGTGGTTTTTTGAAGCGGTTTAAAAACCACCGTTCTAAAAAATGTTATTTAACACAAAAGAAAATTCTTATATAATAAATTATACAAGAACCCTTATAAGTAATTATTATTTACAGCGGTCCATTATAAAATCGTATTATATAGTGTTTTTTTGCTATTTATAACGGTTGTTTATCACAACTGTTTTAAATTCTTCGTTATAAAATATAGTTTTGTAGTAGTGCGAACTACTAATTCGGTTCTCGGGTTGGATATGGGTTTGACAATCTGAACCGAAAACCGAATTCATATAAATATATATATTATTTATATATTTATATATATATAAATATCATTAAAATTTTATCCTAATATAAAAAACACTTTTTATGCTTGAAATATTTTTTTAAATAAATAGTAAAATCCGGGTTATTCGAGTCATCCCGAGAACCGAACCGAATTCTAATTTGGTTTTCGGTTCGGTTCAGTTAAATTCTAGTTCGGTTCGGTTCGGTTTTCGGGTTGACCCAAAAACAATTTAACCGAACTAACCGAACCGAACTAACCAAACGACCCGATAACCGAACCGATCAACACCCCTAATCACAACAAAAACCCATTACATATAAAATAACTTTAAATAAATTTTTGACATGTGCACCTAATCATGGGGTAGGTCAAGCTATGCTAGAGCATTGATTGAGATTCAGGCTGATGTGGAGTTGAAAGATACTATCGTGGTGGCTATGCATAAACTTGTTGGGGAGGGGTTCTATACGTGTAATATTCGTGTTGAGTATGAATGGAAACCTCACAGGTGTGCGTGTTGCAAGGTTTTTGGTCATGTTCAGGATGAGTGCCCCAAGAATATAGACGGGTGTGGCGAAAAAATTGAAGAAACCTAGCCAAGCTCCTAGAGGTGTTCCGGTTGGTGCGAAGGTGGAATTTAAACCAGTCAAACAAGTTTATAGACATGTTGCTAAAAAGACCAATACCAACACTAGCGGAAGTAAGAAGAAAGATGTGGATCCTACACAAGAGGTTAGTAATTCAACCCCATTTGATGTGCTTAATTCGGTTGAAAATGATGTTTATTTTGGTACAGATGGAGGGACTTCAAATCTGGCTAGTAAAAAGGCCAATCCCAATGAATCCTCATTCTGAAATGTAGAATCTAGTAGTATTAGTACTACACCAATTGTTGAAAAAATTGATAAGATCGAAAGACTAATTATTGATGAGAAAGTTACTCTTGTGGATGATGAGGGTAAACCTTTGGAAAAGGTTGATTCTTCGGGTGATCATGATAGTGAGGATGAAGTTGAATAAGTGGATAACGAAATGGCAAGTTTTCTGGCTTCAAAGAATGTTGGCTATGGTAGTAATAGTCTACTGGAACAATAAAAAGATACTTATGAGAATGTTGACTACGACTACGACCCATACGATGATGATATGTATGAAGGCCAGGAACTTCCTGACAAGCTTTAATCTATATGCGATAATTTGGATATCAAAGTTCGAGGTCGTAAAAAGAAATTGTTAGTGCAAATATTACGGTATTTAATCTACACATTCTCGTTTGTCTTGATAATGAGAAAATTGTGAATTAAACATATCGTTAAAAGTACGTAGTTAACCGTCATGCATATTTTTTCTCAACATACACAACAACTCTTGACGTCTCGAAACCTCGTATGTTACAAACACAGGATCTTACATAATTGGTTATGTTGCATTATATGAAACAAACTTCATTTCACATTTCGATCTACAAGTATATAAACAAGTAAACTTTATTTTGGACAAAGCACTCAACTAGACAGATTTACTTTACAAAAGTTTTACTTACTCTTTAAATTACAAGTTACTTATTTTACCCTTTAGAAAATAAATAGAAAAATGATTTTTACATCAGCCAATTACATCATCTAAATCTGAATAAAATCTCTCCAAGTTACATAAGATTCTACAAGATTTTGCAAATCAAAATTTGATTTTTGTTTACATTGGGCCGGTTACCTTTGGTTTACAAACGTCCCGGTGCCCTTCCTATTGTCCGGTGCCTTTTTAGCCGTTGCCATTCAGCTTTTTTCTTATAAAATAGAGGAGCCTTTTCACTACACGGATTATTTTCATCACTCAAAAAACATACTTTTTTTCACCCCTTTTTACACACACTTTCTCTCTATTTTAGGACCATTTTAGATATGTAAAACACACTCATTAAATCACTTTCCATTTTTCATCTATCATAATGCCTTCTAAACTTTTAAATTTTGTTGTAAGCAAATACTTCTATGATGGATCCAACCAAAGCAAGCCTAGCAATCTGCCAGTCCATTCACCACCAAGCATATACATATCCATCACAAAGCATATACACATGAAGATCTACAAGATTAGAGATCTCATCATCCTCATTCATTTGAAGGCTTTCATCAATGAAAGTACATTTAGATTAGTCATTCATATCCATTAGACACATTGTCTAGGATCATCATTGTAATAACATTTTGTATCACCAAATAGGATTAGATGGTTTATGTGTTTGTGCCATAAAACACATGATTTTTTGTGTTGGGTTTAGGTTGGTTCTACCTGGTGTGTAAGGACTCGGTATCTAGCTTTGTACCGGATAAAGTGTAAGCGACGATGGATTGGTTCTACCGGTGTTAGGACTCGGTATTTAGCTTAGTACCGGATAAAGTATAAGCAACGTTGTGTAAGGTTTTCACCTCCAAGAAGGGAGCTTGTTGATCTAGTGAAGTAACTCTCGAGTTGGGTACTCGGGGAGTGGAGTAGGGAGGAGAGGAGCTTCGTGACCGAACCACTATAAGTCATCGTGTTCGGTTTGCTCTCTATTTTATTTATCGCTCTCTATTTATTCTTTGCTTGTGATTGTGTTATGATTTGATGTTTATAATTATGTTGTGACTACTTGGTTATTCTATGCTTTCATATAGTCATAAATCATATTTGGTACTTTTCATATTACGTCGCGATTGATCGGGGATTTGATACGAAAAGTTTTTGATTTTTTAAACGAAAACGTATTCACCCCCCTCTACGTTTTCCACAATTGGTATCAGAGCCATGTGGCTCTAGTTTTCAAAACAACTGGTTTTCAAAACCGAGTACGATCCTTGTATCAATCTATCCGAAAAACGGGACTTAATATGAAAAGTATATTATTCTTAGAAGTCTTGTTTCTTGAATATCTTTGTTATACAAGCTTGAATAATGTCCAAAATTTGTCATATAAACTTACCTTAAAGCCTACCAAGTGTTATACCTTTTCGTCGGGTCAAAATATGAGTTTTTTGAAAAATCGATCAGACCAGCCGGTTCTGTTCGACAACAAGCCGGTGCCTTTGTAGGAACAGCACCGGCTAGCCGGTTCTACAGAAGGTTTTGCAAATTTTTTGTCAACTTCAAAAGGTCATAAAATACAAACCGTAAGTCCGTACGAGTCGTGCCACCTATCGTTTCGAAGATAATTGAGTCTAGTTTCTAATAGAATGGGTTAGAGGTACTGATTATAAGTTTAAGTAAATCAAAATTTTAAAATACCCCAAAGTGTCCAAAATTTCAAATTTCGTATTAACATAGAAACTCAAACTTTTGAGTCGGGAAACTTGGGTTGGTATCCTTTAAACATTAACACATTCCTCTTTAAAATTAAAGTATTTTGGTCACTAATCAAGCTTGGTATACATCGTCATACACAAACACAAGGCGAAAAGAATTTTTCGTATGATACGGTATACGACTAGTTGCTCTTGTTTGCATTACATGTATTTATTGATTGTATGCTTATCTCTCATTGCATTTGAGCTTGCTTGTTTATGAAACATAAATTTCAAACATGTCTTGTATGTTCCTTCGCTTGTATGATAATTTAGTTTCTTAAAATAATCAATTCGGTTTCTAAAAGGAGTTTTTGGGATAACTCTTGATTTTGTCAAATATGCATTTCCATGAATGTTTAATTATCTTTTTCTAGTCATGATATGATTATATTGTATGATTTGCTATATGACTACTTGATGCATCTCATCTTGTATCATATACTCTTTGCATCTTGTATTTGAACTTGTTATTTTTTTTGTAACATTGGGGTTTGGGATAACATGTCATTTATGTGTTAGCTTTCTGATTTCATGTATGTGCATACTTTCTCTTATGCTAGGTCATGCGCACCTCATATAGACATACATCTCCTTCTTTGCATTTGCTATGTCAACATCTTACATGATCTTAATATGTTAAGTAAGTTTGTTACGTGTTTCGAAACATATTGCTATAAAAAACATTTCTTGCTCATCAATATTTGGATTGGCAACTTGAATGTTTCATCTGAAATACTCAAGTAAAGATGAAGTGTAATGATGTCTTGTTGTAGTCTTTAAAATACTTTTTCAAAGCGGGTCAAAGTAATAAATTATTGTTTTGGTTAAAAAGGGTCAAAACTAGTGTTTGGCAAAACCCATAAAGAATGATTTCGTGGTTCATTTAGACCAAGCGTGAGTTTGATTTTAAGAATAAATTCTAGAAGTTCCCGTTAACTCTCTCTCACATATAACTCATGAATGTCAAGTACTATATTAATAGGGAATTTCATAATCTTATGAGGCCTCTCCGGGGTGTCGTATCGACGAGTTGTGGATTTACGATTTAAAGTGTTCTGGCTCCTCATACGTTCACTACATGACCTCTAAATTATGATAGCCCAAACGATAGTACGATGATCCATTCAGAAATAACTTTCCCAATCTACATTCTCTAAATATCAAATCGTAGTTTCTGAAGTAATAACAAAAGGTCAATTTTTTATCATGACGTTTCCATCAAAAGTTTAAAATATTTTTGGTTTTCTTAAAAAGGGGAAGGGCACTTCAAAAATACTTTGTTAAAATCATCTACACATTATGACATTGTCATTTCATCTTGTCAATCCTCTATGACCACTAGTTCACCATCTTGTTCCCCATCTCTTAAACACCACTAATGCTATGTTTTCTATACTAGTGGTAAATATGATATTTTCCTTATTAGTCTTTCATGACTTCTTGCATTACATATCTATGTGTTGATTGAATGCCCTTGCTTGATTATTTTCCATGTCATTATCTTGGTGTTTGATAACTATTTGATTAATTGACAAATGCATAATTCTTAAGAAAGGTATTGTTTTGTCTTAAAATGCTTTTATGCTAAATGTTAAGGATTAAACATGTCTTGCATGATCTCTTCTCTTATATGATGTCTCGTATGATCTCATGATCTTTCATTTTGTTTCTTAACGATCCTTGATATGGATATATACATGTTTGATTGCTCTTGTTCATTGTTGGCATTCCTTAAATCTATAATTTTAATGCTTTAGTGATTTACATGATCTTTTTATCTTGCTCCTTACATGACATTGCTACATGATTTACTTGCTACTTGTGCACCTATGATGTGACAAAGTATTTTTTATATACTTGTAGAAGTTTAAGATCTTCTTTTTGAAACCATATTTTTTTAATTAAGAACCAAAATCGACAAACAAGCGAATGAACAATACAACAAGGTTGATACTTATTTTTGACAAATGAATGAACTCAAATGGAATATGAGATCTCGTGCTTATTTGTTTCCTTCGCATCTTTGTTAGTGCAATTGTTTTTCTAATCTAAATGATCTTCTTCCTTATGCTTATGTTTGGTTGAACTATTTGGAACATGCTCTTGCATGAATGTTTCTTTTTCTTGTATCATTTATGTTTGAATTCTAGAATGCTTGTCTAAATTGCTTATGCTTGATCTTTATGCTAATCATGCATCTCAATTGTCTATGTCGAGTATAGTGTAAAATCTTATGTCCTAACCGTTGAATTAACTGTTTAAGCTAGTTTCAACTTTTTCCCTCCTCCTCTCTTAGCTTAAGAATTTTTCTAATTGTGTGTCTATTTGCAAACATGTTTTGTTTTTATATGTCTATATATAAGTTTGCTTGTTTAGTCCTTCGTGTGATAATACTTGACCAAGTTTCATTCGTATGTGTTGGTATGTTTGATCTATCATGTTGTTAAATGATTTTCTTGCTCTTATTTTATGTAGGACTAACTCCTTTTGTGTAGGTTGGTAAAGATCATTTTTCTTCATCAAGTTAATTTTTGCTCTTATCATACACCAATCTATATCTCTCATTATATGTTCATACATGAAGCATACATTGTTAGTTGCTTGCGTTGGCATCACCATCTTCCGCCCCATACTTCACTCCTTATAAATGTATCATGTCTATCTCCTCAATTTCTTCATCAACCAACAAGGTAAGGTTTTGAGATAAACCTTCATGCGTATATCAATATTGAATCATCCATTAAGCCTCTCTTACGAGAAAAATCATGATAAATCTTTTCATAATTAACCACTATCTCTACCAACTAGCTACCTAATCGTCCCTCCATCATCACTAAATATGTCTCATTCCCTCCATCATCACTAAATATGTCTCATTCCATCTTTCCCATTACCTCTCTAAGAATCTCTCCAAGCAAACTATTGATCACTCCAAAGTCAACTCCACCACCTTTGACCTAACCTTGTCCCTAGTCACATCACTCCATGTCACATCACTTAGTCCCTAATAATAGAAGTTGACCTCTAACATAATCTAATCATTAGATTCTTCTTAAACAGGTAAAAACAATGCATTAAAACCTTCTCAAAATTCTTCTATAAAAGGAACTCATTCTCATCTTCTCCTCGTCATCCTTTTTACAATATGCCTAAAGAAAACAAAGTCAACCTCAAAAGAACCACTAGAATAAGCGATA
This sequence comes from Tanacetum coccineum, assembly GCA_026074375.1. Lineage (NCBI taxonomy): Eukaryota > Viridiplantae > Streptophyta > Magnoliopsida > Asterales > Asteraceae > Tanacetum > Tanacetum coccineum. Next base: position 37,741 of record BQNB010043740.1, on the reverse strand, counting down.
GGCCATGTTATTTCAACAATTTACGAACATCATCACCTCCCTACCAACCTTTCTCACCTCCATCGGACTATACATCGGGACCTCTACCAACTTCTCTAATCTTGACTTTCCCTCTTTCACCGATCATTTCACCAATTCATCGCAATAGTGATTTATTGACCACTCCTAAAACAACACCTCCACCCATTGATTCAACCTTCACCTCACCTTATCCATCCAAACAATCCTCACAACTTGCCATAATCTCGGACCCCATCAAACTTATCTTCTTACATATCTTGAAACTCGTAAGCCTCTTTTGTCAAAAGCCAAGTGAATTTTGTAATGAAATGCATCTCATTCTCAAACACACCCTTACTACCTTTAGTATGTTCGGCATTCTTATCTACGGATGAAATTTTCCTTCTCATATCATCTCTTTTTAGGTTCAAGCATATACAACCTTGTGGTCTATGGCTTACTCATCCAAGGATGAAGTTTGCATCATTCTTTTTCCTTTTTGTAGGATCATCTTGACGCCATCAAGCAAGGGGAGCATTCGTTATATTAAGTCGTCTATACATTTTGTTGTATATTACATATTTGTCTAAGGACAAAACCTGTTATTGCACTAATTTTTGTTTTGTAGGATCATACTTGACACCCTCAAGCAAGGGGAGCTTTCGTCGAGCATTTAAATCAATTTCTCATGTTTTGACACATCTTTCTTATCTAATCTTCTCTCTAATCAATTGATCTCTCTCTCTCTCTCTCTCTCTCTCTCTAGCATCTCTTTCTAAATCTTATGTAGGTAATTCACTTCAAGAAAGGAATTGCCAAATACGTGAAAGTTTCAAGCATGCCTCAAAAGTGTCTTGATCTTGATTCTTCTTCTTACTTCATTCAAGAGTACATATTATTTTTCATCATATCTTGACGCCTCAATCTAGGGGAGCACTCGTCAAGGCGGAGCATGCACGCATTCATCATCATTCTTACTCTTCTACAATCCTTTGCGAAGATGTCATTTTCTTCAACATATAGTTTTCATAAAAAATTTTGCACAAAACTAACCATGTTGTAGGTTAAACTTTCAAGGATCCGCTATAAACCAAGGAAAATAACCTAAGAGGATTCAACAATCATAAAGGATTGAAGTAGGCAAATAAACTTCACTAAGGATGATGCAAGCTCGTCTTTTGGGGATGAACGAAGTTAAACTCCAAGGACACACCCTTTTTGCTTCGACAAAAGGGGGAGAAGAGTGTAAACGAAGAAGGTAATGTAACAGTAGTAAGCGGATACAAGTAACTTTACATCTTACGATATTTTACGTTTACACATTTTTTTATCATCATCAAAAAGGGGGAGATTGTTAGTGCAAATATTACGATATTTAATCTACACATTCTCTTTTGTTTTGATAATGACAAACATGTAACTTCTAATACATAACGTAAAATGTACAAGTTACTCATCATGATATTTTGTCTCACCATACATCAACAACTCTCGACGTCTCGAATCCTCGTATGTTACAACACAGGTTTGTACATGTTTGTTATGTTGCATTATGATCAAACCTCATTTCACATTTGCATCTACAAGTATTTTATTTAAACAAGTAAACTTTATTTTGACAAGAACTCAACTAGACATTTTACTTTACAAAAGTTTACTTACACTTTAAATATACAAGTTATTTTTTTACTTTAGGAAAATAGAATAGAAAATGATTTTTTACATCATGCATTACATCATCTAAATCTAGAAAAAATCTCTCCAAGATTATATAAGATCTTTCAAGATTTTGCAAATCAAAACTTAGATTGTATTACTGTAGGTCAGTGCCCTTGCTTTTGGCTGCCAGTGCCCTTCTTCAATAGCACCGGCGGAACCGGACTACAGTGGATTTTCAACCTATAAATACCATGCTATTTCTTACCATTTTAACACACCTTTCACATATTTTTCTCTGCATTTCTCACTCATTTAGATCAGTAGCAGCAGTCATTAAACACCCTCATTCTCATGTGATCATAATTCTTCTAACATTCATCTTGTTGTAAGCATACTCTTATGATGATCCAACCAAAGCAAGCCTAAAAGATCTTGCCATTTCCTTCCACCACCAAACATACCCATATGAAGATCTACAAGATTGGAGATCTCATCATCTACATCCATTTGAAGGCTTCTCAACAATGGAAGTTAATATAGATTAGGCATTCATATCCATTAGACACACTTGTCGTGGATCATCATTCTATACTCATTTGTATCATCTCTTTGTATCATTTGATTTAAACTAGATGGTTTATGTGTTTGTGTCATAAAATACAAGGTTTGTTATGTTGGGCCATAAAACATAACAGGGTTTTGGGTTGGTTCTACCCTTTGTTTAAGAACTTGGTATTTAGCTTTGTACCGGATAAAGTATAAGCGACCATGGGTTGGTTCTCCTGGTGTTTAAGAACTCGGTATTTAGCTTTGTACCGGAAAAATCGTAAGCAACATTGTGTAAGGTTTTCTCCACCAAGAAGGGAGTTTTTTGATCTAGTGAAGTAACTCTCAAGTTGGGTACTTAGGGAGTAGAGTAGGGCGGAGAGGAGCTCAGTGACCGAACCACTATAAATCATCGTGTCCGGTTTACATTTCCTCTTACATTTTGTATTACCATTTATTTACATTTATGTCTTTACATTTATGCTTGCATAATATGCTTGTTGTGTGTTGATTGTGATTATGAATGCATCGTATAGTCTAAACATCTTAGTTGTGGAAAAGTTAAGGCTTAGTATGTGTAAGCTTTATGTTTAGACTTTTTTTTGATGTACTCTTGATGTTTATGATTGTGTTGTGACTACTTGGTTATTCTATGCTTTCATATAGACATGAATATGTTTGGTACTTTTCATATTACGTCGCGATTGATCGGGAATTTGATATGAAAAGTTTTTGATTTTTAAACGAAAACGTATTCACCCCCCCCCCATCTATGTTTTCCACAGCCTTTTCTCGGTGTAGCATTCCAACATTCTTGCCTCAATCAATTCATTAAGCAATTCACCGTCATCCAAATCATTATCTAAATGCGGAAAGGGAGAAACAAGGGGTGTGCAACCGATTCATCATCGGACTCAAGGTCATTCATATTAGTCTCATTAGGTTGGCTAGCGAAGTTATTAAGGAATTGTTCATTACTCTTTAAGCGAGAGTTAACAAAGGCCGAAATTCTTTGTAGCTCATGAAGCTCTTGGACGGCTTGTGCGTGCAGCCCAGCTGGTAGGACAGGACGATTATTGGTTGGTGGTGGATTCGCATTCTCCATAATGAAGAATGGAATAGTCAATGAAAATTACGAACAAACACACAAAGAAAAGATAGACTACGAGAAAGCTAATATACGGAATTAAATTCTCACATCAAAGGATTCAAGTGAGTAGAACTAAGTTAAACTATGATCGAAACCTAACTATTCCCCATGCAGTGGCGTAAAAAACTTGATGTAAAGGTTGTGAAGACTTCACAGGAAGTTTTACAATCCCCTAGGCAGTGTACTTAATCGTTGCAGTGTAGTATTGGTAAGACTCATGGTTTTTTATCGTTCTCTAAGGGAATAGGTTGGGAAGGCTTGATCATGGTCTAACAAAATTCTAGAGGTTGAGAGAAGATTATTTTTGTGTTTTTATATTTAATAGAAAGTAGGTAAGTCTATGGTTTGAGAGGTTAGTTTGTTTAACTAATAACTAAACTAATTATAATCTATGCTACTAGTGATAACTTTATGATAAGTGTATTTACCTAATCATGCACTACTCCTCAGATTTCTTCTCCTAGATCTGTTGCTTTCTCACACTTGTGATGCTCTGTGTAAATATTTCCTAGGTCATGAACGGATTACACGAACCCACCGTCTATTTAATATTCTGTTAGGGCAACGCACAAGTAAGGTAGTATGAAGACTATTACAAGGCTCCTAAGAGTATATTAAATGCATGTGAAATAACTTAAGAGTGATCAACCATATAGTGGGTAAGGTAGTATGAAGACTGTTACCGATGGTATCCCTTCTACACTACTCACGTTTCCATAGACATATCAACAGCGATACAAACAAAAGCTGGTTTTCTAAAGCCTAACGCGCACATTCATCAACAAGAAGCAACATCAAAAGGATCTACAACCTAAGTTTCATGCAATCATAGATAAATATAAAGGAGGGTTTAGCCTCGCATGTTATAAAGAAAGCAAGAAGATAAATCAATCAAACAACACATAGACATATTGAATGATTAATGATAAATAACCTTACTTGATTAAAACATGGATTCAAAGTAGTACAATAGGGTTTTGCGGCCCTAAAATGGACCTATAAAGCTCCTAAAATGACTAGGGTTCGTCTCCCTAGGTTTATACAAAGTTATCCCAAATTTACACACTATAACCCTAAAAATGGATTTATATTTACAGAGATGTCGACGCAACGGCATCGCTTTATAATCCAGACACCGTCGCCACGTAGACCATTCTAGATCCTCTTTAAGTCGGCCACGTCCTGATATCGTCGCAAAATTCGTGACTCTGTCACTATATAGATCACGACGGCGTCGCTTTATGCTTGCGACGCCGTCTCCAGCCATTGTTTGCAAAAGTCTTCAAGAGATTTTATGTAGGTCTGTAATCGTGTCCGTTTCTTCTCTAAATGAGCCCAAGTCATGTGTATTTCCTCCAAAAGCCATCCAAGTGTTAAAAACCTAAAAAAAATGATTGAGCATGTAATCTGGGTATATTTGCATGATTTAGGAGGTTAAATGACCCCGAAATAATGTATAAAATGACACCTCATCAAAAAGTAAAGATTTTGATACGTAACAAATATCCTCAAAATATAATGCATTTAAATCTCTATTGCAATATGAATCCAAAATGATGCATCTAATGTATCTACGTTCATATGCCCTTATTGACCTGAGAATGCTTTAAAACGTCAACATAAAGTTGGTGAAATTCATAGGTTTAAGTAATGTATAAGGTAGGACCATAAGATTTTAAGTGCGCAATAATGTAACACATACAATATCACAAAAGTACTTACGAATGCACTAAGCTCATGACACTGAAGCTACAACATGTATGTACTTACAATTTAATGCCAATAATGTACCCGTGTAGATGTTCTACCCACAACAACTAAATCCGACATGGTATACGTTCGTTAGTTCGGTACCACCGAAACTAGTGAGCACTACCCACCTGAATGGGGATGTCAATCCCAAATAGATCTATTTATAACATTTGTGCTTACACCTAGTAATTAACAATTCATGATTCATGGGCATAGTGGGTTATAGCTACTTAGGCAAACTTGTAATTTGATTAAAAGTGTACTTGCGTCCAAATGTAAAACAATGCATGTTTCTCACACCAAGATTTGTAAATCATTGGAATTATATAAAATGGGGCTATGAACTCACCTCTAATGAACGAATTGATTTTAGAAAAATCAAATGTGTGAAACAACACGTGAAATCCGAACGCAACCTAATTAATTATAGGTTGTATAAGCATGATGTATTTAAAATAAATACAACAATATAAATTATAGAGTTATATCACCACCTAATAGTTTTTGTTTAATTTACAAAAGTTGAAACAATATTTAAGTCATGCTTGTTAATTAAATGTCCAAGTATTGGCATTCGTAAAGAAAAACATTACCTTTGTTCAAGAATTAATTATTTGTTAATAACACTTGATTTAATATTTTTATCGTTTATATAATAATATTATATAAATAGTTTAATTATTTTATAAAATATTATTTATAAAGTCAAAAACATGTATAAATATTATATAAGTAATACTGTATTATTTCATAATGTATTTATAGCCCAAACAGACCCGAAAGTTCTCGTAAACCTTATTTTAAAATCCCAACAGCTTCTTGTATTTTTATATAAATGTAGAAAATTGTTTATAAAAAGTTAACTAGCTTTATTAATTTTTAGTTAAATATCTATACACTTCTAGACCCGAAAACCTGATTCTAATTATAAAACGTCATTCCGAACAACTTTGTAATTTTATACTTTGGCCGAATCAGACCTAAAAGACCTCAAAATGACCGATTTTAAAGTTCACAACTTTTCCGCAGCTTTTCATAGCTTTGTAAAAGCTGTAAAATAATATATACTTTTTGAAATCTTTAAAAACTCATAACTTACTCGTTTTAACTTCGTTTTACGCGTTCTTTATATGTACGAAATCGTGATGAGATAATCTATCAAAATAAAATGTTCACTGATTTTATAAAAATTTGTACCGAAACAGAAAAATCAAACGGTTATATATAAAAGTGGTTTTTATATATTTAATCTTTTAAAAATCGTATCTCCTTCGTTATAACTCCGTTTTCAACGTTCTTTATATCCACAGTTTCCTATTGAGATGTTCTATCATAATAAAAGATCTATAGAATTTATAAAATTTTGTACAGTCAAAGTTTTTTTTATAAAATAACTTTTATAAAAACATTTTTTATATATTTAATTACCGTAATCTCGTAAAATTCATAACTCCTTCGTTATAGCTCTGTTTTTCAAGTTCCTTATATGTACGGAATCGCCTTGAAATATACTATTTGAATCTTAAGCCTTTATATTTTATAAAAATTTGTATCTTCATAGAATGTATAAACTGTTTGGATATATATATATATATATATATATATATATATATATATATATATATATATATATTACGATATTATATTTTATATTTATAACCTTTAACATAATTAAATTATTACAAATCTACTAATTTAATTAATACAACATATCTTGCATACTTTAGGTCCTCCAATTTTTGTCTATAATTTCAAGTCCAATATGTCCCAACAAAGTGCCCATAATAATTTTTATCTCAACAATAAGTCATATAATTAAACCAACACTTGTAATATATATAGTAAAATGTGTTCTTGCTTTCTAATACATATTTAACATATTTATAGCATGAACATATATTTACTTGAGTATGTATAACCTTGTATTATTTATAAACTTTATAAAATAATTGCTAGATGGTGAATAAACAATATAACAAATATGTAAATATGAAAATAAAATGATTATAAATGAGTAGAGTTTATGTTAGACCTTGAATGAATGAATGAGGATAATGAACACAATCTAATCTAGTTCTTCAACCCGAAATCCTTATTAAAACCCTAGTTTTCACTTCTTGAAAACCCTAGATCTTATGAAACCCAAGTCGTTAAAATAACCTTGATATATCTTATATATCAACCCTAATAATACTTGTATGCTTGTATTCTTGTTAAAACAAAAACTATGAATCTTTCTTGCTTATGATTTTAAGCCGTGAGTTACCAAGAGGAACAAGATAGAAAAGTTTGAGTGTTCTTGCAAATGAATGTGTGTCTAGCTCTTGAACTAAGCCTCTTATTTATAGTAATTCTCAAAACAACTAGCAAAACAAGGGTTAAGAGGTGGTTTGGTGGTATGAGTACAATAAGGTACAAGTGTTCTCCTCCTCCCTAGGAGGAGGGGCACGGTTTGGAGAGCAAGAGAGAACAAGGAAGGATAAGTGAACTTAGTTATCTCATGTATAAAGAACTTGTGGATTACATGGTGGTTAATAGCAAGATGAAGTGACCTTAGTGGAGAGTTAAGGTTTATTTATGTTTTAATATTTGTAAAACTGGACTAGGGGTTTATAAGTGTAGAAATGATTTTAAATTTTGTTTATTGGGTATAAAAGTGGGTATTTGTTGAAGTATGGATAGGTATTGGTGCTTTCGTGTATGCATAAACGTAATTTATTGCCATACGTAAATGTTTTACGTAACCAATAAAAATAAAAAGTGAAAAGTTATAAATTATCTTTGTAATAATTATATAACACTTACTTGACGTAAACTTTTATTTATTTGATGACGGTTTACGTTGAATGTTGATTTCCAGTTTATGCGATGTAACTTAAAGATGAAGATAACAAGTAAACGCGCAAAAGCCAAAAAATAAATAATGGAAAGTATTGAGTCATAAAATGACCTAAAATAATAGATTGTTACAGTATTCCCCTGTTAAAGGAGTCTTGTCCGTAAGGCTCAAGACATGGAACTTGTCGAGGGTGCGGTTTTTATGAAAAGATGCGGATACTTCTTTCAAAATTGATCTTCACGTTCCTATGTGAACTCAGGACCTCTCCTAGAGCTCCACCGAACCTTGATAATGGGAAAACGGCTTTGCTTCAATCGCTTGACTTCACGATCCATGATCTCCACTTGTTCTTCAACGAAGTGAAGCTTATCATCAATGTGTATTTTATCTAACGGAATTGCCAATGGCTCGTCGAATAAACACTTCTTTAAATTGGACACGTGAAATGTGCTATGAACCCTGCTTAGTTGTTGAGGAAGTTCAAGTCGGTAAGCAACGGTTCCCCCTTTTGCTAACACCTTGAAAGATCCAATATACCTTGTATTCAACTTCCCCCATTTGACAAAATGGATAACCCCTTTCCACGGTGATACCTTCAACATGACCTTGTCACCAACTTGAAATTCTAAAGGCTTACTCCTCACATCGGTGTAACTTTTCTGACGACCATGAACGGCTTAAATTCTACTTTTGATTTGAATGATCTTTTCAGTTGTCTCGTGAATAATTTCTGGACCGGTGAGCTGAACATCTTTGACCTCGACCCAGCAAACAGGTGACCATCACTTACGACCATAAAGTGCCTCAAATGGTGCAGCTTTAATGCTAGTATGATAACTATTGTTGTATGTGAACTCAATTAGCGGTAAGTGTCTATCCCAACCATTTCCAAAGTCTATCACATAAGCGCGTAACATTTCTTCCAGTGTCTGAATGGTTCTTTCACTTTGTCCATCGGTCTGTGGATGGTAAGCAGTACTCATATCCAAGCGAGTACCCAAATCCTTCAAGAACAACCTCTAAAATTTTGACATAAATCTACCATCACAATCACAAATGATTGAGACTGGTATTCCATGTCTCGTTACCACTTCTTTCATGTACAGTCTTGTCAATCTCTCCATTAGGTAATTTTCCCTCATCAACAAAAAGTGTGCAGATTTAGTGAGATGGTCTACAATCACCCAAATGGTATCATAACCACCTGAGGTCTTAGGGAGCTTAGTGATAAAATCCATGGTGATATTATCCCACTTCTACTAAGGAATCTCAGGTTTCACCAACAAACCACATGGTTTTTGGTGTTTAGCTTTGACCTTTAGACACGTCAAAAACTTGCTAACATAGGTGGCAATATCGGCTTTCATGTTGGGCCACCAATACAATTTCTTCATGTCTTGGTACATCTTGTCAGAACTCGGATGAACAGAATATTTTGACTTGTAGGACTCATGCATAATCAAAGTCCTTAGATCACCAAAGCATGGCAACCAAAAGTTGTTATTCAAACATAATGTTCCGTCAGCATGCGGTTCTAACTTCTCTTTCCTAATCATACATCCCACATCTTCAACCTCAAAGTTTTTTGGTTTCCTTGCTTCAATCTGAGCATTCAAAATTTGTTTGGGAAGATCCAAACCAATAGTCATAACTAAGGCTCAAACCCGTAATGGCTTAATTTGTTCTTTCAGGCTTAAAGCGTCATCCATTACATTTTCTTTTCTCGGGTGATAACGAATTTCATAATCGTAATCACTGAGCAATTCCAACCAACAATGTTGTCTCATGTTCAACTCCTTCTGATCAAGGATGGTTTATAAACTTTTGTGATTAGTGAACACAATACACTTTGTTCCGTACAAATAGTGCCTCCAAATCTTTAAAGCGAACACCGCTGCTCCTAACTTTAAGTCATGAGTTGTATAATTATTCTCATGAATTTTTAGTTGTTGTGATGCATAATCAATCACCTTCTCATTTTGCATTAAGACGACACCTAATCCTTTATGCGAAGCATCGCAATAAAAAATAAAGTTCTCAGCTCCTTCTGGAAAAGCCAAGATAGGTGCACTACATAGTTTTTCTTCTTCAATAACTAAAAAGCTACTTCTTGTTTGTCATGCCAATTAAACTTGACCTTTTTCTGGGTTAGCTTGGTCATTGATTTAACAATCTTGGAAAATCCTTCAATGAATCTTCGATAGTAACTGGCAAGACCTAAAAATTGATGAATCTTTGTTGGAGTCTTAGGAGATGCCCAATCTTTAATAGACTCAATCTTGGCGGGATCCATATGAATGCCCATACTGTTAATCACGTGTCTAAGGAACTGTACTTTGGGAATCCAAAATTCACACTTAAAAAATTTGGCATACAACTACTCTTTTTTAAGCAACTCTAAGATTAACTTAAGATGCTCCTCATGCTTTTGCTTATTCTTTAAGTAGATTAGAATATCGTTAATAAAGACAATGGCAAATTTATCCAGATATGGCTTGCACACTCGATTCATGAGGTCCATAAATACAGCCGATACGATTGTCAAACCAAATGGCATAACTTGAAATTTATAATGGCCGTAACGAGTTCTGAATGCGGTCTTCAGGATGTCTTCTTCAAGAACTCTTAGTTGATGATAACCTGACCTCATGTCAATCTTCGAGTAGACACTCAACGTTAGCTTATTTAATTCCCGTTAGCTTATTTAATTCTTGGAAGCGGATAACGATTCTTCACCGTTAGCTTATTTAATTCCCGGTAATCGATGCACATCCGGAATGATCCATCCTTCTTCTTGACAAACAAGATTGAAGCTCCCCAAGGTAAGGAACTGGGTCTTATAAAGCCTTTGTTGGGAAGTTCCTACAGTTGATCCGACAATTCTTTCATCTCGGACGAAGCTAATCGATAAGGCACCCGTGCTACAGGGGCAGCACCAGATTTCAAATCAATTTGAAATTCCACTTTTCGAGTTGGTGGAATACTCGGCAAGTCCTCAGGAACTACTTAGGGAAAATCTTGAACAATAGGTACATCTTCAAGTGGCTTCTCCTCTGACTTGTCTTTAGCCTTCTTTGTGATTATATGTGCCAAAAAGACAAGACATCCTTTTGGCAAATACTTTTGATTTTTGGTGCACGAGATGATGTTTAATCGAGACTTGTGTCCGTTGTTGCTTCCGTCACCACGAATAATTAACGTTTCATTTCCGAAAGGAATACGAACAATCTTCTCATCACAGACGATCACGACATGATATTTTAATAACCAATCTATACCAATTATAACATCAAAACTACCAAGTTCTACAGGCATGAGGTTAATTTTGAATGGATGATTTAAGAAGTTTAAAGTGCAACATCGTATGATAGTATTAACTCCAATTATTTTTCTGTCGGCTAGTTTGACATCATAATCATGGTCTAGTGTAGTTGGAACGATGTCAATTAGGGAACTAAATGCAGTAGATACAAAACTACTCTCGGTACTAGTATCAAATAGGATAGAAGCATATCGGGTGTTTAGGAGGAACGTACCCATAACGACATTGGAGTCTAGGTTTTTCCTTGCATTTCCTACTTCATAAGCCCTTGTTGTTGCTCCACCATTCCTAGATTGGTTTCCACGGTTCTTGTTTTTAAACTTAGGGCAATCCCTCTTGTAATGCCCCTGAACTCCACACTCAAAGCACGTGACAACCCTCTGAATTGCCCCAGGGGCTCTCTGGTTGTTACCAGTAGCTAGCTAGGCTTCTACAATCATGAGCCAGATGGCCAACTTTCTTGTAGTTGTTGCACCTAGGAGCACACTTCCTATTGTGATTGTAGTTTCATTTTGTGTACAAAGGCAGAGATCCACCATACTCTTTCTTCTCACTAGGCCCAGCAGTGTAGGCCCTTTCTACATTTTACCTTTTGTAAGGCTGTTGTTAAGTTTGATTGGTCCTTAAGTTGTCATCAAGCTTTCTTTTGTTTGGCTTGACGGTCAACAAAAGTACGGATCTTTTGATCCATCAGTTCAGTAGCAAACTTAATTGTATCTTGTATTGTTTTTGGCTTAGATGCCATCACACTGCCTTGTATCATGTCAGGAAGTCCACCGACATACTTCTCGACCTCATCAGATTCCTCAAGAAACATTCTCCCACACATTAGTGCCAACTCTTGAAAACATTGGGTATAGCTTACAACATCAGTACCCTTGACCTTCAGATTCTAGATTTTAATTTCCAACTTCTTGATCTTTCTTCTTGGGTAATACTTGGTGGTCATCATCTTCTTCAGTGTTTTCCATGGCATTCCGTATGCAACATCATGACCAACAGTCTTGACGTGAGAATTCCACCACGGCAGTGCACTGCCAAGTATAGTGCAAGTAGCAAACTTGTTTTGACACGCGACGATGCACTTGCTAATACGGAATACATATTTCATCTTCTTAAACCACTGAGTCAAACCAACGACTCCTTCAGTACCGTTGAAATTAAAGGGTTGGCATTTTAGGAAGACAATATAGGTGCACTCATGTTGATCCCACTTCAATTGATCGAATTCCTTAAGCTTGTATAAGGATTAGTTATATTAGATAAATCTAACACAACTATAGTAGAAACTATGTTTGAGTGTATTAAAGATTATGCGAAATCTAATCTTTAATATTAAGAAGAATTCTTAATGAAACAGTAAAACTAAGAACATATAATTTAATAAACAATAAGCTCCAATATTATTAATGAAACAATACAAATACTCTTAATAGTATTTGGGTTACAAAACCTTAAAGCTATGATAATTCAGTGAATGACTTGTTTTTTATTCGTATGAAAACTATATATTGGTATATCTTAATCTCTATGTCCTAGTACCTCCTTTTATACACCAAGGAGTCTTAAACGGCTTACAATAGTTTCCTAAGTAATCATAATCTTCTAAACAAATAACTTATATATATATTTTACCAAAATATCTCATAAAAATCATATAAGTCGTACTAACTAACTCAGTAGTACTAACTTCTTCACTAGCAGCATTAACTCCTTCAGCAGCATTAACTTTGTATTAGCAGTAGTAACTACTTAGCAGTTTTTCTTCTAAGTCTCTGAGTAGTCTTAACTTCCACTAGCAGTAGTAACTTCCTCTAGCAGTAGTAACTTTCTCTAGCGGTAGTAACTTTGTACTAGCAGTTGTAACTTCATCAGCAGTCTTAAACACTTAGAATAATTTTTATTAAAATTTTCCAGCAGCACTTACTTTGACTAAGCAGCATTAACATCAATAAGATCAGCAGTAACTCCAAATAGCATCAAGAAGCTTTTAATCCCAACAATCCTCCATTAAACTTGATATTCTTCTTCAAAATCATCAAGTTTCTCCATTAAAAATTCCATAATCACCAAGAGGATGCTTCCAAACACTTCATTGATTCTTAAGCTGTTTTGTGAGAAGTTTAAGAAGCTGATATGCCATTTTACTGAAATAATCAACCTGAAGCTTATTATTTAGCATATTTGTAATTGTAGGTGGTGTAAGGGGATATCTCTTTTCTACCATCATTTAAATCATTCCTGATTGCAAACTTAAGCAATGTACTCCACATGAGTCAAATAGCTTCTAGCTTAAAACTTTGTACCTTTGTTGCAACTTCCAGATTTCATCTTCTACATGTCGTTCAAACATTGTTTTCAAATCATTTCATAATACCAAATCCAAGTCTTCCACTGGTCTTGTTGATCCATATTTAGCTTTTACCAGCTTGTACAGATCTTCTAAATCTTCCCTGGTAAAACTTTTAAGCATTTAACTAAAGACCCTGTACATTTGAGACTTTCCATCAGCTCTCACTATTTGATAATAGCTTTTCTTTCCTTCTTTGTGGATCTTCCAGTCAACAATACTTGCAGACTTAGTAGCTAAAGGTACAACATCAATTGCAACCTCTTCTTCATCTAGAATGACTTCCATTAGACTTTGAAGCTCTGATGTCTCTTTATCCTTATCCACCTTCTGCTTCTTAGTATTCTCTTGTTCCAACTCTTCTCCTGCTCTCTTTGAACTACCTTCCACCAAATTGGTTCTAAAATCCACAAACATGTTTACCCTTGTGAAATCTTTGTCAAACAATTCTTTAATAGAATCAAAGTCTTTATAATTCTTAAGGTAAGTAATCATGATCTTCTTCTGTTGAGTTTTGGTTGGTGGTTTGTTCCTCTTCTCCTCTGCTCTTTTAGCTGCAAAGTGTTTTCTTCTTTGCTCTAGGAGTTCATTAAACAATGTGGCTTTTTCTTTAATTATGAATTACTCTTGTTCTTTAGCTTGTACTCTTTCAGCTAACTCGTAATCAGCATTAACTTTTGCTTGAATGTCATCCCAAGCAATACTGGCTTCATTAATCTTTTCTTCTTCAGCTCTGGCAATTCTTTCCTCTTCATCAATCTCTACTTGTAATTTAAGTGCAATCTCTTCATCAAGCTTGAGTTGATCTTTCTTCTTTAAAGGCTTCTTAGGTTCTACCAATATTCCTTTCCCTTTGTCATGTGATAGACTTTTTCCTGCAATTGTTATGAAAATATAGTTGTTGTTGATTGACCTGGCTCTTTAAAAGCAATCCCTTTAGCTTTGGGTTTTGTGCTCTAAAGGTCAGCCAGAGCTTGAGCCAAAGTAACTTCTTCAGTAGTTATTGTAACAGTTGTTGCAGCAATACTAACTTGAGCAGCATCAACTATTTTTTCAATAACATTTTCATTTTGCCCTGCAACAAACACTTCTTCACCATTTAAAGCATCCACATCAAACATTTCTTTGTCAGCATCATCATTAACCAGGGTAATGTCTTCATCTGCATCAATAGCATTAATCCTCCTCCCCTATTTGGATGCATCCTCACCTAAATCTTCTTCATCACCAGAGGATTCTACCTTAGCTGTAGCACCAACCTTTCTTAATCTTTTTAGCACATGAGTTCTTGACCCTTTTTTCTATTCAAGCTTCTTGACCCTCCTTTTCAAGATATCAATCTCATTCTGTTGACTGGCCTTTGTCTTCTCTAAAATCAAGAACCTTCTTTTGTAAATTGGTACATAATTCCATCAATTATTTAAGTTTAAGTCTATCCTTATCACTTTGAAATGTGTTACCTCTTATGAGCAGTGAATCATTAGAAAGTTTAGATACATTCTCAAACCTAGTTTAAGCAATTGTATCCCCTGTGGTTTTTTAGCACCTGGGACCACCACCTGAAGTAGTTCCTAGGGAACTAGATTCATTAGGTGTTGCCTTGGATCAGGTCTTAGTTATGTTACCATTGTCCTGCTATACTTCTAAGCTAGAAGCAGTAGTGGCAGCCCTCACCAAACTGTCACCCAACTCCTTATGGATAGTCTTAACTACAACAATGTCTGTAGGACCACTAGGCTGGGGTACCTGAGTGTCCTTTCTCTTAGGCTTCCTTGGTTTTTAAGTCTTTAGCGGTTGAGTTAATGGTTCAATAATGGTGGGTGTGTGATGAGGATCAGTTAGAATTGTTGAACCTTCACCCAATTCTACTTGGTTTTGTACCACCATTGTTGGAAATAAAGGTGTTACAATACCAGAAAAACCTTTGCCTACCCTTCTTATATTTCTAAATATCTTCTTAGTGTGAGAGGGTATAATATAAATTCCATTGTGAGTTGACATCCTATCTAATTGCTTATCCAAAAATACTTGTACAAACCTTGGATACATCAAAAATTTACCAGACACATTCTCCAGGTTTCGAATCAAACTTTCAAAATGAACTTTGAAAAATTGAACTTCTAGTTTGTAGCTAAACAGATAATTGCAGATGCCATAGTGCTACTAAACTCATTCCATGCAGTAGTCTTTGGACTTAGACATTATAGAATAGTATGATAAGCAATTTCCATTGTAGAGAGAAGAATGCTTTATAAAAAGTGAGTTGTTGTGAAATTTTCTCATACCCCATTAATGCAAGTTGTTCAAAGATGGTAGCATTTGGTAAACAATTAACACCATTACCTTATTTCCATCTACTAGGGCATGTAATTGTTGTTCCCGATTGATAGTTTTGGCCTTAACAGTAGACCAAAACTATTCTATACATGAAATGTATATAGTAGGATTGATTGTTAGTGCATACTTTATAGGGTGTGCATTCAGAAAATCTACAATTTGTTCAAACCCTTCACTTTATGTGGGTTTAGACAGAAACGCGACCATATTGTGAGTGTCTGCAAACTTTAGATTTGCCATTTGTGTTGGGTTTTGATAATGGATGATAAAATTGAGTTAGGGTTTATGATTAGAGAGTATTTGAAAGATTGAAATCGATTAAATGATTGATTGAAACCCTTAATCAAAGTATTTATGAAATAACCTCAACAACATTAACTTGAACCCAGCAGTTGTAACTCAGTAGTAGTAAGTGTATGCCTAGCAGCATTAACTTAGAACCAGCAGTAGTAAGTTATGCCTAGCAGCATTAACTTATAACTAGTAGTAGTAAGTTATGCCTAGCAGCATTAACTTTGAGTCACCAGTATTAACTCCAAATCTATTCCAAAAAGCTTTTCCATTATCAATCTAATACTTTTATTTGCTTTTCCTTATTTTGTAATTTTCCCTCTTTTAGGGTTCCCTCCAAAAGCAACATATCCTCCATCAATCTCTTCATAGTCTGTAAGATAGGACATGTTCCATGTCATGTGTCTTGAGCATCCACTATCAATCACTCCTTGATGATAAGATCATTTATAGCACAAGATTGATTAGATCTTATATATCTAGGGTCAACAATAACAATGATTGATAACACGCAGCGGAATAATAAAGAACACAATCAAAGTTATCACAAGGTTTTCTTTATTGAACGTTTCCCTATTACCCCAACTATAATTTGGGGCTACACCAACTAACTATGGTGCACTATTCGACTCTCATCAGTCAACTTGCTATCTAACTATCTAGACTCTCATTGGGAGAGATCTAGTTTTCTATGGATGGATATCTAAACCAGACGCCTACCCTCTTTATATAATAGAGGGATGTTACAAGAAAATCCTAGCTTACATAGGAAGCTAACTTAATATTTTACATTAAGTCCTTATTGTTTCATCTTTCTTCAATCTTGCATATTTAGTTTTGTAATCATCAAATCTTAGATCCCAACAATATTCCCCTATTTGATATTAGAAAACAATCTCAATGTATGAAATAATCTTCAGTGCTTCCCCTTGACTTAAGATCTTCTTGAACATGCCACCACACATAATAAGCTGCAAATCATATCTTTGTAGTCTTCTTCCCCTTTTTGTAATCATCCAATAGGGGTCTTCTTAAAGATATGCAACTTGAAAACACTTCCCCTCAAGTGGTGCATGTAGATGGTTAAACATTTAATCAATAAGCTTCCCCTGAAACCAATATGTTTACCATCTCTTGAATCTCGAACTCTTTAGGCTCTATGTAGTGATCACTAATAAAGAAAATAGAGTATAACGAATTTGATGAAGAAGTTGAATCTCCCAAACTTGTGTCTTATGTCTTGCACTATCCACGTGATGTCGAACTTATAAATAAATTTGTGAAATATAAGTAGACCGCAACCTCTTGACAAAATCCTCATCTTCTATGAGACACATACTAAGTGATAGCAAATGTGAGCATTAAGCACCATAAGAAAAATCACACACTTTTGTTAGATTTTGACAAGTCTTTGTCACACCATTTAAAGCACGAACAAGTTATCTTTAAAGTCGATGTCCTATCATAAACATAACTTTAAGATATGATAAGACACGCACCTGTGAAACCTAACTACAACATCAAATAAGCAATAATCAACTGTCTTCGTAATCACTTCTTCAAATAATCTCCAAAACGAGCCATAAATCAATAAGAATAAACTATTGTTTGAAACAGTTCTATCCGAGATCCAAAACCATAAGTCACCTGAAATCTTATAAAGCTAGCGGTACAAACTAGTTATGTCGGATAGTACTAATGGTACAAACTCTTTCTCGGACGAGGCAAGCAGTACTAAAACTTTCTCAGATAGCTAAGGCAGTACAAATATAACAACAAACAGTACTAACCTTTTCTTGTCGAACAGTACAAACTTTCAAAGCCCAACAATCACATCTTGTGCAAACAGTAGCTTGAGCCCAAATAATATCAATAAATCCCAAATTTGCTCCCAACACATGCTCAAACAGTATAAAAATCCCTTTTTGTTTGAATAGTATTAAACAAATACATGTGTTGTCATATCTTCTATTTTTGTAGAAGATCTCTTTGTCTACGTTCACAATAGCAGCTATATAATCACGTCTATCAACTTCTTTTAATAACACGCATACATTCCTAATATCATCCACGACATATTGATTAACATAATAATCTTTGAAAAATAGAATCAATACCTTATATGTTAAACCTAATATGCGACTTCACTCTTTTTCACGAGCAACAGCAACATAAATATTACATTAATAGGAAACAGTATCCAGAAGCAATATCAACATATGAACATTCACCAAACACCATCAGGAATTAGGGCTTTCGTTCCACTCTTCTTCTGAATGAATACCATACGAACATACTTGTTGCTACTCCTTATAACGAAACAACCTTGAAGATCTTCATGATAATAGTAGCTACACATCATATTGTTCTAATGTCACAAGAATAATTAGGGTTTACTTGTTTTTCTATCAAAGAACACCACGACATCAAAACCACCACTTGAAACCCTTTTAATAATTTTAACAATGACTTACAATCGTATTGCATACCAATTAAGGTAGAGAGGACGATCATAAAGATTGTTATGGTAATTTTACTCCAAAACCCTAGAAAACTTTTTATCACAAAATGATTTCTTGAAAATTAAGGTTTATGAGTTTCTTCAAAAACCTTGTAGATCCTAGATCAAGAGCAACTTGCTCTGATACCAACTGATAAGATCGTTTATAGCACAAGATTGATTAGATCATATATATCTAGGATGAACAATAACAATGATTGATAACACGCAGCGGAATAATAAAGAACACAATCAAAGTTATCACAAGGTTTTCTTTATTGAACGTTTCCATATTACCCCAACTATAATTTGGGGCTACACCAACTAACTATGGTGTACTATTCAACTCTCATCAGTCGACTTGCTATCTAACTATCTAGACTCTCATTGGGAGAGATCTAGTTTTATATGGATGGATCTCTAAACCAGACGCCTACCCTCTTTATATAATAGAGGGAGGTTACAAGAAAACCCTAGCTTATATAAGAAGCTAACTTAATATTTTACATTAAGTCCTTGTTGTTTCATCTTTCTTCAATATTGCATATTTAGTTTTGTAATCATCAAATCTCAGATCCTAACACTTGATCCTGTAAATCCATTTGTGGATTACCCTGCACATTAGATAAGAAAATCAGTTTCTTTTGGGGACCTAAGCCATCACTGACTTGTATCTTCTTTGTGCATCAATATAATCAAACTTCTTTAGGGTGATTGATGCACTATTATGTTTAGAAACATGGTCTAAAACTATAGTCTCCAAACCCAACAAGCTGAGGCCTTAATGGCATTAACATTATTTCCCTTAACAGCATTAACAACTGCTTTTGGCCTAGCAGTATTAATTTTTTTACCACTAACAGTATTAATCCTTTGATCAATATTACTATTTTTGAATGTTGTATTCTTATGAATGGGCCTCTTAATAGTTGAATGTGCTATTTTTGAAAGATATCACATTGGTCTAGCAGCATTCACTGTTGTTTTTGAGTGAGCAGTATTAACTTGTCTCGTAGTATTAACTGATACTGCTGTTTTAGAAATATTTTGTCTGGCAGTATTAATTGATATTAGGCCAAACTTCATTAGTACTGCTCTTGGAACTAATTTCTTTTTAGCACGGGGTGAGACTTTTTAGAAAAGTTTTGATGATTCACCCTTTGAGTATTGTTCCAAACAGGTTTTACCATTCTTTGATTTTGAAACTGTTTTTGATGGTAATTGCAATCAACTTGCAAATGATCAAAGCTTTCACACACATAACAGGCCTTATTAAACATCTCAAAATTGATTTTTAGTTTTTGAGACATTAGTATGTGTTTAATTACACATACCTTTTACCTTTAAAAACGAGCCAAAATAACCAAAAACAGACTTAAAATGCCAAATATATGCTTGTTTTGCTAATTGTGTTGTGCAGGAACGGATATCTAAGAAAAGGACGAAAAAAAACGAAGCCAAAACAATAAAACCGGACACGGAATGGAAAAGCGTGGAAAAAGACAAAGTCAAGACCAAACCCAAGTTTGAAAAAGTCAACCCAAGTCAACCCCGACAAGCCCGAAGCCAAAATGTCAAGAAAAACAAGTTTAGGGACTAAACTTGTTAAATACCTAAACTTATTTAAAGAGGAAAAAGAAGAAAATAAAGAGAAGGGGCAAAACTGCCAAATGCCCAAAGAGATACCCCAAGGGCCAAAGCTGCCAAGGACCAATACTTATATCCCACAAGGACTTGTGATGCAATTGCCTTTATAACTTTCAGGGACTGAAACTGCCCAAGTCCCCAAACTCTCATTAACCAAGGACGAAAATTGCAAACACACTTATATCCTTGGAGGACCAAACTTGCCAAACCCACAAACCCTCACCCCAAATTCGAATCACTGTACATCTTCTCCATAACTTTCCCGCCAAATTCCAATACCCCACCTCTGTCACCTCGTTGACCTCCCATAATACTCCAAAAACTTCACAATCCTAAACCCTACCCCCCCCCCACATGGGTTTGCCATGTTGGCAATCCAAAAACCCACCAAATTCATCAATGGTTGATAAATTTCGACTTGGGCACCAAGGTGAATGAAGGGCCATGATTTGTCTCTGTCTACACTCTCACAACAAACACACTTCATTTGTGTGTCTACAAAGAAACACATAAGCAAGAAGACAAGAAGACGAAGACCAAACCCTAGCTTGTGTTTTCCTATTTAAGCAATGTAAGCCATTGTGGCAAAAGGGTGTTAGTTTTTTAGAAGAGTTAGTTTATTTTAAGTGTAAAATTTCTTTAAGTTCAGTTTTTAAAACTTCAATGTACTTGTACTCTTTTTTTATAAAAATTCAGTTTGTTTTTCATATATTGTTCTAAGTATTTTGTACTTCTTTACACTCATATAAGCTCTCAATATAAGCCATTTGTAATCTGTTTTTAAAAATTTAAGGAAAATTAAAAAAAAAGGGGAACAAAGTCACTGTTGGATCAAAGTGTGGATGAATGAGCAATATTGGATGGCTCATTGGGTTGCTTAGTTTAAGCTTATTCATAAGCTTGGGGTAGATTTAGAGCTTATTTAGGTTGATTTAACTCTTGTTTTGAGCAAAGAGTTCAGGTATGCTTTATATTTAATTTTTTAGCTTAATTTAACTGTTTGCTTATTAGCTTATTAAAAGTGATTATCTCTCTTTGTCCTTTGCAATCTTGGTGTTAATTCTTGAAAAAAGCTTTAATAAAAAACTTAAGTCCAAACTGCCAAAACAATCTTGGTGTTAATTCTTGTTAAGGGGGTGTTTGGGATAGGCCCAAAATGGGTCAAAACAAGGAAGGTATGGGTTGCTGTCACTTGGTTGACTTTAGCTTGAGTTTTTAGCTTATTAAAGTTTGTTTTTAAAAGGTTTTTAAGTTTAAAAAAAATGTTTTTCAAAGTTTCCTAAATCACTCTTTTAAACTGTTGGTTTTAAAAAAGATACAATGGCTTATTTGGTTAAGCCATTGTAAACTTGAGTTGTGGCTTAAAAAAGAGTGTCATTGTGTGTTTAAACCAGTTGTAAAAAAGTGCTTGGAGTCATTTGATGTTTTGAGTCAAAACTGCCAAGTGTTACTTGTCATTTTTCAAAGTAAAAAGCCCTTTTTCCATCATCCAAATTCAGCATGTTTTCTTTGATCCTAGAAGCTTAGATTTTGAGCATAAGCTCATCTTAAGCCCTTTTTAATCTGTCTTAGCTTAACTTTTAATTTTGAGCTTATTTGACAGCTTAAAATAAGCTGTCAAATTAAGCCCCTTGTTTTTAGCTTAGTTGCCCTGGTACTAGACACCATACTTCAAGCCTTCTTTTCTAGCTTTTTAGTGAACCTTAGCCTTAGCTTTTAGCTTATCTTAAGAGCCAATAAGCTCTTTGTTAAGCTCCCTTAGTTTCAGACCTTAAAAATCCCTTTTAGTTGCTTATTTTTAAGCCAAAAATCATGTCCCTAGGATTAAATTTTACACTAGCAGTACTAACTCTTAAGTTAGTACTGCTGAGTGTTTAAGCTAATTTTTGGCTTATTGGGCTTTTCTTATTTGCTTATTCCTGCTCCTATTTGCTTATAAAGTTGGTGTGTTAAGCTGTGTGTGTTTATTTTTCCATTTCCTTGGCTTATTTGTGTCAACAGTCAAGAGATTAAGCCTCTTTAGCCTTTTAAGCTTTGTTAAGCTTCTGTCTAAGCTTAAGCCCTTTTTAAGCTTATTTAGTTGAAGAATTTAGCCCTTTAGTGCTTATCTAGGTTAGGTTAGGTCCCCCTTTTAGCTTATTAGTTTAAAATCCTAGCTTAAGTGTCCAAAAAGTCCAAATGGAAAAGCTATTTTAAGCCTTTAAGCTCATTTAAGCAAACTGTCGACTTAAAAAGCCCTTTTTCAGCTTATTTATAAGCTTTCTCAAAAAGTTGTAGTTTTGAAAATTGTTAAGCTCATTAAGCTTAACAACTTTGGTTCACAAAGTTTTTCGTAAAAAAAAAAGGGAAGACAAGGGGTGACCCGGGTGAGCAAGACTCGAACCCGTGCTCTCCCTCTGATAACATCCCTTTTTATAACTCACAATCTTTACGCTGCGCCCTTGGGACTTTTTCATTAAAGTCCCAAGGGCTTTAGTATTTAACCTCATTTTCCACCTTAAAGCTATAAGCTGTTTACAGCTTATTTTCGGGCTTATTTATAAGCAAATTTTTGGTTTCTTATTTTTCGTAGGTTAGTTATAGTGTCAAGTAATTTTAGTAAATTTTTCAGAATTTTTAAAAGTAGTTTAGTATTTTTTATAATTTAATTTAGTTAAAAGTTTAAAAAATTCATAAAAAATACAAAAATTATCAAAAAAATATTTTTCTTTTTTAGAAAATTTTCTTTAGTCATATATTTTGTAGGAAAAATGCAAAAATTTTCGTAGGGTCATTTTTGTAACTTTTTGATTTTTAAAGAACGGGGCTCGGGTGCGGTTTTTGTCTTGACTCGTTTTTGGGTCAAACGACCTCCGTTTTCAGTCTAGTCTTTTTCATTCTTCGTTATTAGTCCCCTAGAGTAGTTTAGAAGTGAAAATTTCTTTGTAGGGTTAATTTTGAAGATTTTAGGTTTTTGCCCCCTTTGTTCGGGATTCGTGCTCTCGTTTTCTAGCTTAATTTCATAATTTTTAGGTTTTTCTTAAACGTTTTTGTTTATTATTGTTTAATTTAGCTTTCCACACTCTCAAATCATTTCTCTCTTTCAAACTCCAATCTTCCGACTGTATCGATTTTCCAGCACAGCCTCGTTGGGGATTAACGACCCGGGAACATTCTATACTGCTCCTGGTTTTATTGATTATCATTGTTGTTTTTTTAAATTAGATTATATATATATATATATATATTTTATTATATATTATAGTTTGATTAAGCACAAATCAGACATCATATTATTCTAGTTTCTTGTTGATCCCACTTCAATAGATCGAATCCCTTACGCTTGGATAAGGATTAGTTATATTAGATAAATCTAACACAACAATACTAGAAACTGTGTTTGAGTGTTTTAAAGATTATGCGGAATCTAATCTTTAATATTATGAAAAAATCTTAATGAAACAGTAAAACTAAGAACATATAATTCAATAAACAATAAGATCTAATATTATTAATGAAACAATATGAATACTCTTAATAGTATTAAGGTTACAAAACCTTGAAGCTATGATAATTCTATGAATGACTCGTTTTTGATACTCTATTGATATGTGTATTGGTATATCTCAATCTCTATGCCCTAGGACCTCCTTTTATACACCAAGGAGTCCTAAACAGCTTATAATACTTTCTTAAGTAATCATAATCTTCTAAACAAATAACTTATATATATCTTTTACCAAAATATCTCATACAAATCATATAAGTAGTACTAACCAACTCAGCAGTACTAACTTCTTCACTAGCAGTATTAACTTTGTACTAACGGTAGTAACTTTTGTACTAGCACTAGTAACTACTTAGCATTTTTTCTTCTAAGTCTCTGAGTAGTCTTAACTTCCACTAGCAGTAGTAACTTCCTCTAGAAGTAGTAACTTTCTCTAGCAGTAGTAACTTTGTACTAGCAGTTGTAACTTCACCAGCAGTCTTAAACACTTAGAATAATTTTCATTGAAATTCTCCAGCAGCACTTACTTTGACTGAGTAGCATTAACATCAATAAGAGCAACAGTAACTCCAAATAACATTAAGAAGCTTTTAATCCCAACAATACTCCCCTAAACTTGATATTCTTCTTCAAAATCATCAAGTTTCTTCATTTAAAGATTCATCAACACCAGGAGGATGCTTCAAAACACTTCATTTATTCTTAAGCTATTTTGTGAGAAGTTTAAGAAGCTCATATGCCGTTTTACTGAAATACTCAACCTGAAGCTTATTATTCAGCATATCTGTAATTATAGGTGGTGTAAGGGGATATCCCTTTTCTACCAGCATGTAAATCATTCCAGATTGCAAACTCAAGCAATGCACTCCACACGAGTCAAATAGATTCCAGCTCAAAACTTTGTACCTTTGTTGCAACTTCCAGATTTCATCCTCTACATGTGGTTCAAACATTGTTTTCAAATCATTCCATAATACCAAATCCAAGTCTTCCACTGGTCTTGTTGATCCATATTTAGCTTTTACCAGCTTGAACAGATCTTCCAAATCTTCCCTGGTAAAGCTTTTAAGCATTTGACTAAAGACCCTGTACATTTGAGACTTTCCATTAGCTTTCACTATTTAATAATAGATTTTCTTTCCTTATTTGTGGATCTTCCAGTCAACAATACTTGGAGACTTAGTAGCTAAAGGTACAACATTAATTGCAACCTCTTCTTCCTCTAGAATGACTTCCATTAGACTTTGAAGCTTTGTTGTGTCTTTATCCTCATCCACCTTCTGATTCTTAGTACTCTCTTGTTCCAACTTTTCTCCTGCTCTCTTTGAACTACCTTCCGCTAACTCAGTTCTAAAATCCACAAACATGTTTACCCTTATGAAAGCTTTGTCAAACAATGAAGTCTTTAGATTTTAAGTCTTTGTGCTTCCAGCCTTCCATATTCTTAAGGTAAGTAATCATGATCTTCTTCTATTGAGTTTTGGTTGGTGGTTTGTTACTCTTCTCCTTCTTTTAGCTACAAAGTGCTTTTCTTCTTGCTCTAGGAGTTCTTTAAATACATGTGGCTTTTCTTTAATTTATGATCTCTTTTGATCTTCTGCTTGCAGTTTTTTTCAGCGCAACTGGTAATCAGCATCAACTTTTCCTTGAATGTCCATCCCAACAATATTGGCTTCATCCAATTTTTCTCTTCGACTCTGGCAATTATTTCCTCTTTATCAATCTCTACTTATAATTTAAGTGCAATCTCTTCATCAAGCTTGAGTTGATCTTTCTTCTTTAAAGGCTTCTCGGGTTCTACCAATATTCCTTTCCTTTTGTCCTATGATAGACCTTTGTCCTGCAATTATTGTGAAAATATAGTTGTTGTTGATTCACCTGGCTCTCTAAAAGCAATCCCTTTAGCTTAGTTTTTGGCTCTTAGGTCAGCAAGCATGAGCCAAGTAACTTCTTCAGTAGTTATTGTAACCTTTGTTGCAGTAGTAAATATTTGAGCAGCATCAACTATTTCTTCAACGACATTTTCATTTTTCCCTAGAACAATTACTTCCTCACCATCTAAAGCATCCACATCAAACATTTCTTTGTCAGCATCATCATTAACTAGGGTAATGTCTTCATCTGCATCAATAGCATTAATCCTCCTCCCTTGTTTGGATGCATCCTCACCCAAATCTTCATCTCTAGAGGATTCTACCCTAGCAGTTAAACCAACTTTGTATAATCTTTTCAGCCCTATGAGTCTTGGACTTCTTTTTCTTTTTCAAGCTTCTTGTGCCTTCTTTTCAACTAGCAATCTCATAAGCTTGAGAGGTCTTTGTCTTCTCCAAATCAAGAACCTTCTTTTGTAAATTGGTACATAGTTCCATCAATTCATCAAGTTTTACCTCTTGTGAGCAGTGAATCATTGGAAAGTTTAGATACATTCTCAAACCTAGTTTGAGCAATTGTATCCCCCATGGTTTTCTTAGCACTTGGGACACCACCTGAAGTGTTCCAAGGGAACTAGTCCATTAGGTGTTGCCCTTGGATTTGTCTTAGTTATGTTACCACTATCCTGCTTTGCTTCTAAGCTAGAATCAGTAGTTAGCCCTCACCAAACTATTACCCAACACTTATCGACAGTCCTATTTGCGACATGTTTTAGTAGGACTACTAAGGCCTGAGGTACTTGAGTGGTCCTTTTCTAGGCTTCCTATGTTTTGAGTCCGTTTAAGGTTGAGTGGATGATTCATATGGAGGTGTGTATGAGGGATCAGTGGCATTGCTGAACCTTCACCCAATCAGATTGGATTTGTACCGCACCATTGTTGGAAACAAGGGTGTTACTCTACAAGAAAAACTTTGCCTAATCTCTTTATATTTCCAAACATCTTTCTTAATGTGAGAGGTGCATTATAAATTTCGCTTGAGTTGGCAACTCATCAAGTTGTTGATTCAAAAACACTTGCACAAACCTTGGATACATCAAAAATTTCCCAGACAAATTATCCAAGTTTCTAACCATACTTTCAAAAATGTACTTTGAAAAGTTGAACTTCTGATTTGTTGCTAAGCAGATAATAGCAGATGCCATAGTGCTACTAAACTCATTCCATGCAGTAGTCTTTGCACTTAGACATTGTAAATAGTATGAATCAGAAATTTCCATTGTAGAGAGAAGAATGGCTTATAAAAAGTAAGTTTTTGTGAAATCTTCTCATACCCCATCCTTGTAAGTTCTTCAAAAATGGTAGAGTTTGGTAAACAATCAATACCTTCAGCATCTTCTAGTTGAAGATCTCTTCTCACGGATGCTTCAGTGACAATTATCTTCTTACCATCAACCATAGCATGTAACTGAACTTCCCCATTAATAGTTTTGGCCTTAACAGTAAACCAGAACTGTTCTATGCACGAAATGTATATAGTAGGATTGATCGTTAGTGCATACTTTATAGGGTGTGCATTCAGAAAATCCACAATTTGTTCAAACCCTTCACTTTCTGTGGGTTTAGACAAAAACGCGACCATATTGTGAGTATCTGCAAACTTTAGATTCGCCATTTGTGTTGGGTGTTGATAATGGATGATAAAATTGAGTTAGGGTTTGTGATTAGAGAAGATTGAAATCGATTAAATGATTGATTGAAACCCTTAATCGAAGTATTTATGAAAATACCCTCAACAACATTAACATTTATTTGGCAGTATTAAGTTATGCCTAGCAGCATTAACTTTCAACCAGCAGTAGTAAGTGACCCAGTAGTAGTAACTCAGCAGTAAGTTATGCCTAGCAGTAGTTAACTTACAACCAGCAGCAGTAAGTTATGCCTAAAGCATTAACTTAGAATCACCAGCATTAACTCCAATTTCATTCTAAACAGCTTTTCCATTATCAATTTAACACTTTTCTTTGCTTATCCTGCAAAATGTTAGTCTAAAAACCAAGAAAACACGAGCCATAACAATTTTCACAATTATCATAGTATTAATTATATCTAGCAGTATTAAGTATAACCAGCAGTACTAATTATACTTAACAGCAAAAACTTTTAATGACATGAATAACAGTACTAATTCATACAAAACTCTACAAAAACATAAAGAGATAAAAGACTTTAAAGATTTAGCATTCCAATACTAGCAATCAAATATTAAAATCTACTTACATCAAAAGCTTTTGTAAGCAAATCTGCAACATTCTTGTCAGTATGGATTTTGACCATTTGAATCAATTTCTTTTCATTGCAATCTCTAATAAAATGATGTCTGATCTTTATATGCTTTGTTTTTGAATGAAAAACATGATTTTTAATTATGCAAATAGTACTGTTATTGTCAATAAAGATCTTGGTATGCATAAAATTGTACCCATAATCAAGTAGTTGATTCTGAATCCAAAGCACTTATCCACAGCAACTTGAAGCAGCCACATACTCAGCTTCTGTTGTAGAATTTGCAACCACTGTCTGTTTCTTGCACTGCCATGATATTAATCTACATCCAAGGAATTGACAACCTCCTGTTGTAGACTTCCTATCCAAGCTTGCTCCAGCATAATCACTATCAGTGTATGCTACCAAATCAAAAGGAGAATCTTTTGGATACCAAAGGCCTAATTTTGGTTGACCTTTTAAGTACCTAAAAATCCTTTTCACAGCATGAAGATGTGAAACCTTTGGATTGACTTGGTATCTAGCACAGGGTTCACACTCAAATATAATGTCAGTCTTGAAGAGGTAAATACAATCATGAACCAATCATGACCTATACATATGAACATCCACTTCTTTACCATCTTCATCCTTGAGCAGAGGCTTTTGAGTTTCCATTGGTGTGCTTGCAGTCTTGACTTCTATAAACCCAAATTTCTTTAAAATTTCATCAACATATTTATCTTGACTAATAAATATGCCATCCTTCTTCTGCTGCACTTGTAATCCTAAGAAGAATGTAAGTTCTCTCATAGAACTCATCTGAAATTTCTCATGCATCAACTTCTCAAATGCATTGCATAGCTCCTTCTTTGTTGAACCAAAGATGATATCATCCACATAAACTTGGACCAGCAAAATATCACCTTTGTGCCTTTTGATGAATAAGGTCTTGTCAATTTTCCCTCTTTGTAATCCATGTCTCCAATGCATAATATCTGTTGACACAGGATTATATCACCAAGCTCTAGGAGCTTGATGTAGTCCATACAGTGCTTTTTCAACCTTGTATACTCTATCAGGAAAGTCTGGATCTTCAAATCTTGGTGGTTGACATACATACACCTCTTCTTCAATCTTCCCATAGAGAAAAGCACTTTTTACATCCATTTGATACACCACAAAATCTTTAAATGAAGCATAAGCTAAAAATAGCCTAATTGCTTCAATTCTTGTAACAGGGGTAAAGACTTCATCAATAAGTTAAATCCCTCCTTTTTGTGTGTATCCATGAGAGCAACCAATCTTGCTTTGTTTTTATCACAATTTCTCTTTCATCCTTTTTATTCCTGAAGACCCATTTAGTGCCTATAGCATTTTTTCCATTTGGTAAATCTACTAAAGTCCAAACTTCTTGTAACTTGAATTGTAGAAGCTCTTCCTACATAGCCTCTATTCAGCTTGGATCCTTTAATGCATGAATTACCTTTTTGGGTTCTTCTTGTGATAAAAAGCAAGGAAACAAGTAGTTTTGAAGGTCTTTATGGTTTGTTCTTTGTTAAATTGTACTAACAAACCCATGTTCTTCAAATCTGTAACATGTTTCTTTATGTGGTCGCTAATTGCAAATCTACAATCACTTGATCAAGAGGGTGATCTTTATGAATTCTTGTAGTTGGAATAGGACTGACTTGTCAGCCACTACACCATCATCTTCATCATCTCTTGTGAAGTCAAATATGCTATAATCTTCCAAAGCAGGCATATTTGGATCAAATGGAAGTTCAATGCTTGTTTTTCCACCAACAGCATTAACTTCATTTGTGCTAGCAGCATTAACATTGTTAGTGTTGTTAACATTATCTTCCTTCTCTTGATCATTACATTCACTATCTTTTCTTAGATCTTCATCAACCTTCTTTCCATCATCACTTGAAGGTTTGGATCCATCATCATGAGAACTCTTTGGATCTTGGGAAAATGGTGGATCAGCAGTCCATAATGGTAGCAAAATGTAATCTTTGACAGGTTCTGTCTCCTTTCTAGCTTGACCTGCATTATTACTTGCTTTTGTACCTGCAAAACCATTAGACTGTGTACCTGTAACAATTGGCTCATAATTCATTGTTCTTGTTAGTGCATCAATATCAAATAGCCAATCTGGTCCACTACCTACAACATTAGGTGTACTTTCACTAAACCTAATATGCAAGTTTTCTTCCACTATCCTTGTTCTACTATTGAATACTCTAAAGGCTTTACTATTCAAAGAGTATCCAACAAAGAAACCTTCATCAGCCTTACCATCAAATTTGCCTAAGTGATCTATGGTATTAAGAATGGTAACAGGACACCCAAATGGTCTCATAAAACTTAAAGTTGGTGTTCTACCATGAAAAAGTTCATATGGGGTCTTGTTATGAGGCTTAACTACTAACACTCTATTTTGCACATAGCAAGCAGTATTAACTACTTCTGCCTAAAAAGTAGTTGGCAACTTAGAATCAGCTAGCATAGTCCTAGCAGCCTCAATTAGTGTCCTATTCCTCCTCTCAGCAACTCTATTTTGTTGAGGAGTTCTAGCTACACTAAATTGTCTTAAAATACCCTTCATCTCACAAAATTGATTCATTTCTCTGTTTTTGAACTCAGTTCCATTATCACATCTAATCACCTTAACCTTGTGATCTACTAGATTTTCTATCCCAGTTATAAAGGACTTAAGAATGCCACTAGTCTCATCCTTAGTAGCTAGAAAGAAAACCTATGTAAACCTACTGTAATCATCTGTGACAACTAGGCAATCAAACAATGAAGTCTTTAGATTTTAAGTCTTTGTGCTTCCAGCCTTCCATATTCTTAAGGTAAGTAATCATGATCTTCTTCTATTGAGTTTTGGTTGGTGGTTTGTTACTCTTCTTCTCTGCTCTTTTAGCTGCAAAGTGTTTTCTTCTTTGCTCTAGAAGTTCTTTAAACAATGTGGCTTTTTTTTCAATTATGAACTGCTCTTGTTCTTCAGCTTGTAGTCTTTCAGCCAACTGGTAATCATCATCAACTTTTGCTTGAATGTCTTCCTAAGAAATATTAGCTTCGTCATTCTTTTCTTCTTCAGCTCTGGTAATTCTTTCATCTTCATCAATCTTTGCTTGTAATTTAAGTGCAATCTCTTCATCAAGCTTGAGTTGGTCTTTCTTCTTCAAAGGCTTCTCAGGTTCTACCAATGTTCCTTTCTCTTTGTCCTGTGATAGACCTTTTTCCTGTAATTGTTGTGAAAATATAGTTGTTGTTGATTCACCTGGCTCTCTAAAAGCAATCCCTTTAGCTTTGGGTTTTGTAATCTTAAGGTTAGCCAGAGCTTGAGCCAAAGTAACTTCTTTAGTAGTTATTGTAACAGTTGTTGCAGCAGTACTAACTTGAGCAGCATCAACTATTTCTTCAACAGCATTTTCATTTTGCCCTGCAACAAAGACTTCTTCACCATTTAAAGCATCCACATCAAACATTTCTTTGTCAACATCATCATTACCCAGGGTAATGTCTTCATCTGCATCAATAGCATTAATCCTCCTCCCCTGTTTGGATGCATCCTCAACTAAATCTTCTTCATCACCAGAGGATTCTACCCTAGCTGTAGCACTAACCTTTCTTAATCTTTTTCGTACATGAGTTCTTGACCTCTTTTTCTGTTTAAGCTTCTTGACCCTCCTTTTCAAGCTATTAATCTCATTCTATTGAGTGGTCTTTGTCTTCTCCAAATCAAGAACCTTCTTTTATAAATTGGTACATAATTCCATTAATTCATTAAGTTTAAGTCTATCCTTATCACTTCGAAGTGTGTTGCCTCTTGCGAGCAGTGAATCATTGGAATGTTTAGATACATTCTCAAACCTAGTTTGAGCAATTGTATCCCCTATGGTTTCTTAGCGCATGGGACCACCGCCTGAAGTAGTTCCTAAGGAACTAGATTCATTAGGCGTTGCCTTGGATCGGGTTTTAGTTATGTTACCACTGTCCTGCTCTGCTTCCAATCTAGAAGCAGTAGTGGCAGCCCTCACCAAACTGTCACCCAGCTCTTTATGGATAGCCTCATCTGCTACATGTTTAATAAGACCACTATGCTGAGGTACCTGAGTGTCCTTTCTCTTAGGCTTCCTAGGTTTTTGAGACATCATATTGTTCTAATTTCTTTGATTGCCTCTTGGACTATGAGTGTTTTGCCTATGTTTCACAACTTGTTTAACAGTTTTCCTAGCAGTTTTCTCTTGTTGCTTAGGTTTGCCAAACTCTATCTTAGCAATATTAGGCTTAATAGTTTTCTTCTTAGTTTTAGTTTGAGACACATTTTCTTCCTCACTGTTTGACACCCAATCTTCAATAATTGGGGAATCATCAGACTTCCTAACTACCTTAGACACTTCTTTATTAGACTTTCTGTTCTTAACTACAGGCTTATTAACAAACTCATCTAAACCAGTAAAAGATAAATCAGATGTTGGAGGCAAGAAATTCATATGTAGGGAGGTGAAACTGCATTATATTTTTCATAGCCTAAACGTTTCTTGCAATTATCAACAATCTAACACTCTATGAGCTTGTTTAAACTATTATATGCATTTTCAAATTTATCTACATTAAATTGAATGCTATCTTTTTCTTTTTGAATTTTTTCAATCTTCTTCCTAATCCCTCTAATAGTTATTTCTCCTACTTCAATATCCTATTTTATGCCATTAATGTTTTCTACATAAACCGACTCATTCTTTTTATAAAATTCAAGTTTTTCTTCCACTGATTCTAAACCCGTTTTATAACCTAAAACCATTAAACTAGATTTCTCTAAATCTCTTCATAGTTAATCATTTTGAGATCTAAGTAAGTTAACAGTTTCCATACAATATTTTAAACAATTTGAGTCATTGGATACCTTTGAGTCAAAACTTGAAGATGAGTAAGCCATGAGTGCATAATTAGGTCCTTCCTCTGCCTGATCACTCCAGTCATATCCACCAAGGCAATCACATGACACCAAAGCTGTGGAAGTAGTTGTTTCCACAGGCACACTCCTTCTTGAAACTTCCTTGTTTTCTTAGAGCTCTGCACTCCCTAGCAAAATGTCCCATTTTATGGCAGTTGTAGCACTCCACTTTGAACTTATCAAAACCAATAGTCTCATTTTCATTAATAGTAAGCTTCCTGTATTCTTTAAAAACCTTCTAGCCCTCATAGTCAACATGGCCATTTGCCATCTCAAATCCATCTCTTCTATGTCATCAGGATGGATTTGTTGCAAGTCCTCATGTGTAAGTTGAGGACTATTTGTTTGACTAGCAAAGAATGAACAAATAACAACATCACTCAAGTAATCAGTATTTGTAAAGTTAGAAACATTAACTTGAGTGCTAGGAGTAGAAACTCCATGAGCGGTATTAACTGCTTCATTAGTGTTGTTACTGTTGTTATTTGAAGAGGACAGAAAAGCCATGTTCTGTGTGCTTGAACTTGAGCTAGACATCCTTTTAACTTCTAGTTCATACATGGTATGTATTTAATTACACACACTTTTTACCTTTAAAAACAAGTTAAAATAACCAAAAACGGACTTAAAATGCCAAAAATATGCTTGTTTTGCTAATTGTGTTGTGCAGGAACGGATATCTAAGAAAAGGACGAAAAACGAAGCCAAAACGACAAAACCAGACACGGAATGGAAAAGCATGGAAAAGACAAAGTCAAGTCAAAGCCCAAGTCTGAAAAAGTCAACCCAAGTCAACCCCAAAGCCACAAGTGAAGAAAAATAAGTTTAGGGGCCCAAATTGCCAAATCCCTAAACTTATTTAAAGAAGAAAAAGAAGAAAATCTCACAAGGGCCAAAACTGCCAAATGCCCAAAGAATTAACCACAAGGGCCAAGTCTGTCAACTGCCCAAAGTTATAACTCATAAGGACCTTAGGTGCAATTCAAATATAAACTTTGGGGACTATTTCTGCCAATGCCTAAAACTTTCATTAAATCCAAGGACTGAAATTGCAAAGATATATATATCCTTGAGGGACTAATTGTGTCATACTCACAAACTCACACCCTATTTTCAAAACACTGTATATCTCCTCTATTAATTTCCCGCCAAACCCTCATAACCCCCCTCCTATCTCTGTTAACTTCGTTGACTCCCCACATCCATCCAAAACATTAACAATCTTAAACCCCACCCCCCACATGGGTATGCCACGGTGGCAATCCTAATTCCCACAAGTCAATCAAGGGTTGAGGTTATACGACTTGGGCATAAAGGCAAACCAAGGGCCAGGATTGTTTTGTGTTTGCACACTCACAACAAGCACATATGCTGTTTTGTGTCTTCAAAGAAGCACACCAAGGAAAGAAGACAAGAGACAAAACCCTAGCTCGTTTTGCTATATAAGCTGTTGTAAGCCATTGTGGCAAAAGAGTCGTTTTTTTTTAGTTAGCTCTTTTTTATGTAATTCAGTTTAGTCTTTATTAGTGTAACTCATTTCAACTTTGATGTACTTGCATTCTCTTTTATGAAAATTCAGTTTACCCTTAAAACATTGTGTTCTAAGTTTTATACTACATTGTGTTTCTTTAAAAGTCATATAAGCTATTAATACAAGCCTTTTTATAATCTGTTTTTAAACCTTTGATACAAAAATTTAAGAAAAATTGAAAGAAGAAAAAAAAGTTACTGTTTGATAAGCTGTGGATGAATGAGCAATAATGGATGGCTCATTGGTTTCTTAGTTAAGCTTTTATAAGCTTGGGTAGGTTTTAGAGCTTATTAGGTTTCATATAATCCTATTTTGAGCAAGGATCAAAGGTATACTTCTTTTTAAATTTTGCTTAAAAGTTACTGTAGCAAGCTTATTTTCAGCTTATTTATGCCTTATTTTGCTTATTTGCTTTTGCTTTTTGCCTTCTAGTGCTTAACCATACTTGCTTAATATTTGTCTTTTAAAATTTTGTGCTTAAACTAGCTTTTATAATTTTAAAATCCGTTTTTAAAAATATTAAGGGGTGTTTGGGTTAAGTCTAAAATGGGTCAAAAAGGGAATGACATGGCTTACTGTCACATGGTTAACTTTAGCTTAAGTTATTAAGCTTGTTTGAGTCTGTTTTCAAAAAGTTTTTAAGTCCAAAAGTTGTTTTTCAAGTTTTCTAATTTGTCCTCTAATACTGTGGGTTTTAAAAGAGACCAAAGTGCTTATTTGCTTAAGCTCTTGGAACCCTAAGTTTTAGCTTTAAAGTGTCTCATTTGAATGTCTAAAGAAGTTTACAAAAGAGTTTTGGGTCATTTGTTAACTTAAGTCAAAACTGCCAAAGAATTTGGTGTCAATTTTTTAAAGAGAAAGCCCTTTTTCAAAGACTAAGATCAGCAGCTTTAAATTAGTTTTAGAAGCTTAAAATTTGAGTATAAGCTCACCTTAAGCTATGCTCAATCTGTTTTAAGCTAGTTTTTCATTTTGAGCTTATTTGACAGCTTATTTTTAGCTGTCAAGATAAGCCCCCTTGTCTTTAGTCCATTTCCCCTGGTGCTAGACCACCAACTTTAAGCCACTTATTCTAGCTTATTAGGGGGCCTCAGCCCAAGCTTTTGGCTTTTCTAGAAAGCCAATAAGTTTTTTTTATTAAGCCCTTTATTTGTAGCCCTTAGGAAGCCCTTTTGATAGCTTATTTTTAAGCTTAAAGTAGGGCCTTGACTGTTTTACTTAGCATAGTGTAGTAAAATGCTTATTTTCTTTTTCTAGCTTATTAGGAGCTTATTAGTTGTTGAATTCAGTTTCTACTTGCTCATTAGTTCCCTTGTTGCTTATGTTAGCTTATTGTGCCCTTCCTTTGCTTATTGTGTATTTAAATAAGCCATTTTTGCCTTAAAAGCACCCTAGCAGTACTAACTCCAAAGTTAGTACTGCTGAGTGTTTAAGCCACTTCTGGCTTATTGAGCTTATCTCATTTGCTTATTCTTGTCCTTGGTAGTTCATATTATTTGTGTGTTTAGTTGTGTTAGCCCATTTTCCAACTTTGCTTGCTTATTGTGTGTTAACAGTCCATAAGAAAATACTACATTTGCTTTTAAGCTTGTTTAAGCTTTCTGTCTAGTTTAGTTCTTTTTATCTTATTTAGTTGCTAGGTTTAGGCTCATTAGTGCTTATTTAGGTTAGTTAGATAATTTCTTTTAGCTTATTTGTTCAAATTTCAGCTTATTAGTCCAAAAAGTTTCCAAGATAAAGCCATTTTTAGCCTTAAGCTAACTTTAAGCTACTGTCTGTTTTAAAAAGCTCTTTTTCAGCTTATTTATAAGCTTTCTCAAAAAGTTCTAGTTATGAAAAATGTTAAGCTCAATGAGCTTAACAAGTTTGTTTAAAAAGTTTTCATAAAAAAAAAAGAGGAGATAAGGGGTGACCCGGTTGAGCAAGACTCGAACCCGGGTCTCAACCCTCAATACACCTCTCTTTTATAACAAGTCTTACCGCTGCGCCCTTGGGACTTCTACGTTAGAAGCCCAAGTGGTTTAGTTTCACCCTTAAAGCTATAAGCTATTTCCAGCTTATTTCGAGCTTATTTGTAAGCTCAATTTTGGGTTTCTTATTTTTCTTAGGTAGGATTTTAGGTCTAGTATTTTAGGTAAATTTTTCAGAATTTTTAAAAATAGTTTAGTATTTTTTATAATTTAATTTAGTTAAAAGTTTAAAAAATTCATAAAAAATACAAAAATTATCAAAAAAATATTTTTCTTTTTTTAGAAATTTTTCTTTAGTCATAATTTACGTAGGAAAAATATAAAAACTTTCGTAGGGGTAATTTTCCAAACTTTTGATTTTTAAAGAACGGGTCCCGGGTACGGATTTTGTCTTGACTCGTTTTTGGGTCAAACGACCTCCGTTTTCAGTCTAGTCTTTTTCATTCTTCGTTATTAGTTCCCTAGATTAGTTTAGAAGCAAAAATTTATTTGTAGGGTTAATTTTGAAGATTTTAGGTTTTTGACCCCTGTTCGGGATTCGTGCTCTTGTTTTTCAACTTAATTTCATAATTTTTAGGTTTTACTCAATCATTTTTGTTTGTTATTGTTTAACTTAGCTTTCAACACTCTTAAATCATTTCTCTCATTCAAACTCTAATATTCCGACTGTATCGATTCTCCAGTCCAGCCTCGTTGGGTATAAACGACCCGGGAACATTCTATACTACTTCTCGGTTTTAGTGATTTGTGTTTTTAGACTATTCTTACTATATATATTTTATATTTCATTATATATTATATATAGTATAAAAGCTTATTAATCACTTTCTCTAACCCTCTTTTCGATTCAAATAATGATTTTACCTCTAGTGATGACGAGTCACTATCCGATGAGGACGTTTCGAAAGATGTTAAAATTTACTCGAACCCTCTTTTTGAATTTGACAACGAATATATCTCTAGTAACGTAAATCCTCCTTTTGATGAGGAGTTAGAGGACATCGAGTGCAAGGTTTCTCATGATTCCAACCTTGATGAGTCGACTTTCTTAGTCGCACCTCTTTACGATTCTAATAAGGATGAGTTTTTCACTCCTAAAGACGACATTGAGCTTCTACTTCACCATGATTTGTCTATAAGCATTGCTTTCATTCTCGAGGGATTCATCGATGAACCGCCTTTCGAAGAGAATGATGATTTATTTGATCTGGAATCAAAAGAAAATGACTGGAAGAAGATTTTGTACGAT
>BQNB010043739.1:18603-43739 GCA_026074375.1 Tanacetum coccineum | reverse complement strand
TAGAGGAACCTGTTGAACCATTCTTGTTTATCACCAAATATCTATTTCATTACACCTTTACACCTTAGCCTACCATGTAGATTATGCCTTTTAATCAAAGTTGCTAGTTGCTTTTGTGTAAAGTTTTGTATTTCCTGTGGCAAAGTAAAATTTTCTATCTTTGGTTAGGTCTGGAAATTGCACAATGCAATGGGAATGTAGAAGTATGTAGCTCGTGTATTTTGCTACTTTCGCAATTATGTTTCATGTCCGAAGATGAAGTGTTTAAAGAAAAATTATCCGGGTGAATTATGATGGTGAAGACGGTGTACTTACACCGAGATTCGTATTATATTGTTATGTTATAAAAATAAAAATAAAAAAATAGAAAAATAGAAAACCGCAGCAAAAAAAGAATAAAGGAGTGAAGATAGTCGGTTCATTGAGCCTAAACCGATAAATTACTTGGAGGATCAATTATTCGTTGATATGTGGTAAAAATCAATGATGTATCATTTTGTATAAAGTGATCGATATCACCACTTGTCTTGTAAAAGTATGTATAAGTATGGATGATTGGGAAGTTGACCGTTATAGGAACGCCAACTTAGGTTGTCTTTGTCATTCTATGATCGAGACGTTTGTGTATATTTCTGAGTATTTATCATGGGAACGGTCGAGAAAGTTACTAGCAACTATATACCTTATTTGTTTAGGCTTAATCTATTTGTTTTGTGAATTTTATTTAACAATAATTTATTTCCCTTTCCTAACAATTAACCTTAGGTTTTACTCGAATAAGGATGAGATCGAGTCATACATGTCTATTCCTACTTAACTACCAGAATTAATATGACATAGCTACCAGTATTAATATAAACTTAACTAACAATATTAAGACTACTTAGCTACCAGAATTAAAATAAACTATACAACTAAGCCTCCCCTTAAAAATAGTTATTTGTTAATCATACCAATGCTAACCACCAAGTAATTAAACCGTGGTCCATCAAAGGGTTTGGTCATCAAGTCAGCTACATTTAAGTCTGTGTGGATTTTCTCTACACTTATGAGCTTCTTCTCATAACAATCTCTTATGAAGTGGTGACGAATCTCGATGTGCTTTGTCTTAGAATGATAAACTGGGTTCTTCACAATGCATATTGTGCTTTCATTGTCAATGTGGATTTTGGTATTCATGAAATTGAAACCATAGTCCAGCAATTGATTTTGAACCCACAATACTTGTCCACAGCAATTTGCAGCAGCTACATATTCAGCTTCAGTTGTTGAAGTGGCCACAATTGTCTGTTTCTTACATTGCCATGAGATAAGTCTTTGACCAAGAAATTGACAACCACCTGTTGTGGATTTCCTGTCAAGGTTGGAACCACCATAGTCACTATCAGAGAATGCTTCCAAGTCAAAGGGTGATTCCCTAGGATACCATAAGCCCAAGTTTGGTTTGCCCTTGAGATACTTGAAGATCCTCTTGACAGCATTGAGATGAGAAATCTTTGGAGTTACCTGAAAACGTGAACAAACACATACTGCATACATAATATCAGGTCTAGAAGCAGTTAAGTACATGAGGGAACCTATCATAGATCTGTACAAGTGTACATCTACATCAAAAGCTTCCTCATCCTTTGTCAAAGGCATCTTTGTCTCCATTGGTGTTATTGCAGCTTTCACATTCACAAGATCAAATTTCTTGAGTATTTCAGCTACATACTTGTCCTGAGAGATGAAGATTCCTCCCTTGTTTTGCTTGACTTGTAGACCTAAGAAAAATGTGAGTTCACCCATGGAACTCATTTGAAATCTGCTTTGCATCAAGGCTTCAAACTCATCACACCAAGACTTGTTGGTAGACCCAAAAATGATATCATCAACATACACTTGAACCAACATGATATCCTTTTTGTTCCTTCTAATGAATAAAGTCTTGTCAATTGTGCCCCTTTTGTATCCATGCTTCTCTAGAAATGTGGATAGAGTAGCATACCAAGCTCTAGGGGCTTGGTGCAGTCCATACAAAGCTTTGACCACCTTATAAACCTTTGTAGGATGATCAGGATCAACAAAACCAGGAGGTTGTGAGACATAAACCTCTTCATCTATAGTGCCATACAGAAAAGCACTTTTAACATCCATTTGGTATACTATGAACCCCATAAATGAGGCAAAGGCCAAAAATAACCTGATAGCTTCTATTCTTGCCACAGGAGCAAAAACCTCATCATAGTCAATACCTTCTTCCTGTGTGTACCCTTGGGCCACCAATCTTGCTTTATTCCTTACAACCACACCTCTTTCATCTCTTTTATTTATGTAGACCCACTTGGTGCCAATCACCTTCATTCCATGAGGTAGATCTACAAGAACCCATACTTGTTGTAGCTTGAACTGTAACAGTTCTTCTTGCATGGCTTGAACCCAACTGTCATCTTGTAAAGATTTAGCAATCTT
The DNA here is from genome assembly GCA_026074375.1 of Tanacetum coccineum. NCBI lineage: Eukaryota > Viridiplantae > Streptophyta > Magnoliopsida > Asterales > Asteraceae > Tanacetum > Tanacetum coccineum. The sequence goes on along the minus strand of BQNB010043739.1, from coordinate 41,288 downwards.
TTTAGGTTCCTCCTGAGATAGAAAACATGCAAATAAACAATGCTGTTGATCTTTGTGATTGTTTCTTTGCTGCTTGTGAATATGACTGAGAAGAGCATGAGCTCCTGATTTGTTCTGCACTTTGCTCCTAGTTTGCACAGCTGACTTAGGATCACCAAGTATTTGACTTTGTGGGTGAATACTATGAATCATAAGTGTAGGAGTAGGACTGACTTCAATTTCTAATGGAAGACTGTTGAAGTCAGTTATCACACCCTCCTTATCATAAGATGCCTCATCAAAGATCCCTGTCTCAGGCTTGTAAAAGATTTCAAGCTCTGGCATAATAGAATCATCATGATCAAGCCTACCAGTATTAACTGTTTAACTACCAGTATTAACTGAAGGAGTACTGGTAGTGTTGTTTTCAGGGACTGTCCCTAAATGCTTTAGGGCAATTTCTTCCAACTCTCTTCTAAAAGCTTGAATCTTAGGATTGTCTTCTAAAGAGTCAGTAGAGGAATCCTTCTTCTCTTTTTGAGATTCTGTCAAGGTCTTCTCTTTCTTTGAATATGTGGAAGATGACCTTGATTCATCTTTTTCTTCAGGAATCTTTACAGCTGAAGGCACAACAATAAGCTCTACTTCCTCATCTTTTTCCTCAAAAGCAATAGATGTTAGAGTACCTGCATTGTTAGTTACTTCTGAAGCACCTGCATGTGGGTTAGCTTGATTCTCCAAAGATACAGGAATATAGTTCATTGAATCAGTGAGATAGTCAATATCAAACATCCATCTATATCCTACTCCTTTGACATTGGGTTCATCTTCAAGAAAATTAACATGCAGATTTACTTCTACTCTTTTGGTTACTAAATTATAAACCCTATAGGCTTTGCTATTTAGTGAGTAACCAACTAAGAATCCCTCATCAGATTTTCCATCAAACTTGCCAAGCACACTAAGAGTATCTAGAATGGTAACATGACACCCAAAAGGTCTTATGTAGCTAATAATTGGTTTGTGGCCAAACAAAAGCTCATAGGGAGTTTTGTTTTGAGGTTTTGTCACTCTTACCCTATTAAAAATATAGCAAGCAGTACTAACTGCTTCTGCCCAAAAAGTGGTTGGTAAGAGAGAATCTGCTAGCATAGTTCTAGCAGCCTCAATTAGGGTTCTGTTCATTCTTTCAGCAACTCCATTTTGTTGTGGAGTTCTAGCAGTACTATACTCTTGTTTTATTCCCTTGTTTCCACAAAATTCAAGCATATCTCTATTCTTAAATTCAGTGCCATTATCTGATCTAATGATTTTAACCCTATGACTAAGCTGGTTTTCAATCTGCCTAATAAAGGTCTGAAGAATGCCACTAGTTTCATCCTTAGAAGCCAAAAAGAATACCCAACTAAATCTGGTACAATCATCAGTGATTACAAGGCAATAACTTGCATGATTAATGCTTTTCACAGAAGTAGGACCAAAAAGATCCATATGCAAGGTGTGTAGTGGCATAGTGATTAATCTTTCTAACTTGCCTTTGCAAGAGGCCCTTCATTTCACCCCCATGGTAAAACAAGGGGCAAATCAAAATTAGAGGGTGCGTTGGTCAATTCAAGGAAGCGCAAGCACAAATGAAGGGTCAAATTAGTCTAATCAAGGGGATACTTATCCTAGCCCAAGCTCAAAGGCCACGTAATCAATGAAAGAAGCACAAATTGTGATGGGTTTTGTGCTAAACTCACTCACAAAACTAACACAAACGTCACATCAAGAGAATGCCACGCTGGCAATCCTCAGGTGTCCACAAAATGATCCAACGTCCCACATCATAGATCAAATGATTGAAGAAATGAATGGCAGAGATTGAAGGTTTGGAGAGCAAGGCTAGAGGTCCTAGAAGCTTCAGCTGGGCACTATAAAAAGACCTTACTTCTCACACACACACCATCTAGGTTTTGAGTAGTCGATTTTTAGTTTTAATTTTTAGCTTAAATTCGTAATTTTCTTTAATGTAATTTCCTTTTTCAAGTATTGTAATCAGCTTCTTTACTTAATGAAATTCAGTTTTTAGTGTTTTAAATCTCATTTTATAAGCTTTCTTCTTAAGTCATAAGCTCTCTTAATAAGCTAAAATTGTCTCAATAAGCTCATATTAAGCTCTTTCAGTCTATAAGCTGAAATAGAGCTGTTTGAATTCGATATTAATCTTATCTAAACCTTAAATCAGTTAAACATATTATGGATCTAATTGGATCTAAGCTTTTGGAAGGGGATCTTACCTTGGAAGAGATCCCAAGGACTTATACTCTAGCTTTGGAAGAGATCCCAAGGACTTATACTCGAAGCTTATTTTACATAAGCAAGAGGAGCATGAAGCGGGCCTTTATATTGTTACCTTTTTGTGTTTACTAAAGGCAATCATAGTAAGTTTCACTTTTCCACTCTCTTCTCTAATATTCAGTTTAAATTGCTTAAGTTTAGGTTTAATATTCTGCTTATAGGACTTAATAACTCGTAGCATATTATAGTTTAAATGTCTACTTCTATACTTTATTAGTTATTTGTCTTCATCTATATTTGCTAAAGTAGTTTATAATCTTTAGTTATTTAAATTTCTATCCTAAAAACTCATAAAAAATTCCAAAAATCAATTCGTATTAAATAGTTTAGTGATCTTTGAGATTAAATAAGCTTATATCAGTTAGTATCAATCATATATAGTCATAAGATTTGATTTAAAGCTAAGTTTTTTACTGGTATTTTAGTACATTGTCATTTAGGTATTTTGCTACTTAAAAATCTTTTCTACTAGAACTCTGTCATAAATTGACAGAAAGGGGAGAAAAAGATTGTTTGTTATTAGTGCACTTCAGTCAAAATGTCACTAGCAGTACAAACCTAATTTAGTACTGCTGGACATCTTTCACTACCCGTATACAAACCATTAAGGTGTAGGAGTACTAGGTTAGCTATAGAATTCAGTATGAGTAAGTTTAGTTTTAGCTTAATATCATTTCAAAAATATTAATTATTAATTTTCATAAATTTATGCTATATCTTCATTGCTTATATTTTTACAATTTAAAAAAAGACCAAATTGCATTCACAGATACATTCAAGTTAAATTACAGCAGACAGATCTTTATTTATACACAAGCTAGAACTAACGCCTCATTTAGTACATAGGGGCCTGTGTGTTCATAGCTTAAATAATAGAACTGGTGTAATTTTTAGAATTAATGCCCTTAATCAAATAACAGATAGTATTATTAAGTTTTAATATTAGCTTAGAATACAATTTTAATAATCTTAAAATTGCAATATTCTAAGCATTAATTTCCACCCTAGATAAATTTTCGCTATCGTAAAAGACATAAAACCTTGAAAACTCTCCACAAACCAGTACTTCGAGTCCTTTTAAAGGATTTAAATTTCTGTTAATACAGCTTATTAAGTACAATAATTAACAAGTCTTAAAAATTAGTATAGATAAAAAGTAGATAAAATACTTCACTTAAAAGTTTTCAAAATCAAGTGTATTAATCTAATTATAAGGAATTAAGCTTAATCTTGGGAATTTTTGTGAGAATACTGTTGGCTTATTTCTGATTTTGCATATTTCATGACAATTCATTAGCATAAAAGTAGATTAAAGTATAAGCTATAAGGATCTTTTTCATTTATATCATAAAGCATCTCAATATATCACTTTAAAGAGAAAACTTTCTTTCCTAATTCAATAATTGTAATCCTAGTATATAAGTAGTATTAACATAGGCTAAATTAACTCAACCCCAGGGGATGAATCCCCAACATTCAGAGGTCAGCAGTGACAGATGAAAAATAGGCACATATAGATCTAAAACGTCTTTTAAACAAGTAATAACCAAGAACTATACAATAAAGCGTTTTTTCCTCCACTAGCACCCACATAAACAACTTTGCTTCCTTTGGAGTGTAATACATTTTAATCTCTTAAACAAACTTGATTGAAAAAATGGCCTTAATGGAAAACTTAAAAAGTTTGTTGTCGGAATATAATCTCCAATGTAGAAATGTAACTATTCCCACATCTTTAGTTGTATTATTCCCCCCATTTAGGTCCCATTCCGATAGTCTGTTAGTTATTCTCTATCGAGGTCTCTCTAGACTTTGCACCATTAGTCCATTATGTAAGTTGTTAAATTATTTTATTAAGTTTTAATTAATAATTATGTTAAGTTTTAATATAATTCAATTAAACTTTTAATAAAACGAAAAAAATAATGGCTTATATATGTATTAATAATTTTATAGGCAATTTTTCTGTTATATAGTGATAATTTTAGTTTACATTTTTAGGGATTTTAAAATTTGCCCTACTTGCTTAATTGTCCATTATAAGTTGCTTTATCTTAATTTTCATAGTAATAGCATATACCAAAATTAGCTTTGTTTTATCATTCAAATCAGGGATCCGGAACCCAAAAACGTGGTTTTCAATTCCACTAGTCATTGGGAAACGACCCGGGTGATCATACTTGCCCGGTCAAACATACGTATATTATATTATATTATATATATTTTTGAGAGTGAATTTTATCAAGGGTAACTTGGTAATCTTCTTAATTTCTCTTTTAAAAGTATTATATTTTATATATATTTAACGTGTGTAAAACTACGAATCAGTGGGTTCAACTTCATGAACACCAACGTTCACATTGATAATGAAAGCACCATTTGTATTGTGAAGAATCCAGTGTTTCATTCTAAAACCAAGCACATTGAAATAAGACACCATTTCATCAGAGATTCTTATGAGAAGAAGTTGATTCAAGTAATCAAGATTCACACAGACCATAATGTTGCTGATCTTATCACAAAAGCCTTTGTTGTTAGCAGGTTTAACTTTCTGATTGCTAGAATTGGGTTACTTAACCTCTGAATTATTGTTTGAGGGGAGGTTAATTAAAACTGGATGAAAGGGAATGTATCATTAAGCAAAAGTGGGTGAAGGGTCAGGACAACCCACTGATCCCCAACACACATCCACATTTGCTCAACTCTCTAATCTTGAACCAATCACTATTCTATTACAATCTTAACCCAAAAAGACTCAAAAACCTAGGAAAACCAAAAGGACCACTGAGATATCTCAATCTAGTGGACCTATTCACCTTGTTACAGATGAGACTGTCTATAAGGAGTGGGAAGACAGAATGGAAAGGGCTGTCACTACTGCTTCTAGCTTAGAAGTAGAGCAGGACAGTGGTAACATCAATAGGACCCAATCCATGGCAACACTTAATGAGCCAAGTCTTTAGGGAACTGGTTCAGGTAGTGGTCCCAAGTGCCAAGATACTATTTTGGGAGGTGTAGAAGCTCAAACTAGGTTTGAGGTTGCATCTAAATGGTCTATTAATCCACCTCCCTCAAGAGTTAACACACTTGGAAGTGGGGAGGACAGTATGAAACTAATGAAATTGATGGAACATTGTACAAAACTGTCTGAATTGGTAAGAAAAAAAGAGAGATATAGTGAGCTAAAAAACAGAAAGAGAATTGTGTGATAAAAACAGAAAGAGTGAATTGGTGAGAAAAAGAAATAAGAGATTTAGTGAGCTGAAAAACAGAAAGAGAGAATTGGAGTAGATACTGCTAGGTATAAACTTAACACTGCGAGTATTAAATTAGTACTGCCAGACATATCTTAATTACATGCCTGGGTAAAGCTTAATAGCGGCTGGGCTCACAACGACATTGTACTCTCACCCCAACTACCTATCATTAGTCCCTAAACGACCTGATTGAGTCATAAAAGAATTTTATCCTACAATAAAATTTACATATATTCCGTATGAGAAACTTTCCACCAACTACGTCGCCAATAGGAATATGACTACCTTTTGAGAATACAAGAACTTTCTATCAAATCATAAACTCATATCCCCCTCAATGATAAGAATCAATTTTTAAATACATCGGATCAAATCAAAACCATAAGTTGTCCTCTACATTAATCTTAAAATAACAATTCCAAGCACACACACTCTCATAAACAAACAAAACCCATAACCCAAAACGAAACTAACTCTTCATCAAATGGCTAAAAGGATTACTGCGATAAGCACAACATGGTTGCAAAACATATAATAATTCTAGAAGGAAGTTTTAGGATTTCATCAGATATATTGATATATCCCTCAACTACATGTCCCATAAGTATGCCCTCACTTAAAGTTATATCAATCTAAATCTCTCTCATAGAAAAGATTTTGGCAAACCAGCTTCTGCATAGCACACTATGTAAAGGAGACATGAAATTACTTTCAAACTTAAAGTGAAAGTAAAGTGTTATATTCTGAGGCATCTTATTAAATACATCTTAATTACAAGATCCTGATTGTATTATTAAGTTGCCTAACTTCATAAAATTTTAGATCAACAAGCTCACATTGGGTAATTTGTCCAAATTCTGAATTACTTACTATTCAAAAGTACATATTTATCCCCTCAATGGAAATTATATGATTCATACCATCCTTATACTCTGGCTTAAGTTTCTAAGAAAACAACTTAGGAACAATTTAGTAGCAATATAGCAACTGCTATCATTTGCTTGGCCACAAACAAAACCTTTAATTTTTCTAAATTGATTTTTAATGCCATGGTAAAAATCTTGGATAGTAAGACAAAATTTTTAATGTATCCAAGATTTATACAAATCTTTTTGAACAAGCACAAGAGATTACTTCTACCTCATACCAGACTTTATATTGCTCCTACCCTTACACAAAATGGTTTATGCAATATGAAAAAGAGCCCCCCCCCTTTTTTTTATTTTCAAGGGATATACTGGGGTGGACACTCTATTGTTTCAAACAATGCTTGTTCATGATCAGATTTTACAGGGTGAAGGATCAACAATCACAGTTGAGTCCCATCACACACCCATCAGTGCTCCATCTATCTCACAACCACCAACTTCGCCACCATCTATGCAAACAACCCATGTGGCAAAAGAGGCTGCTGCCATGCCCCACGATTCACCTCTCCCAGGAGGTCACACACCTGGAAGTGATGAGGGTAGTATGACACTTACTGAATCAACGGTTCTATGTACACAATTGTCAACAAAAGTGGCAAGCTTGGAGGCAGATTTGTAGCAAGCTAAAAAGGTATATGGTAATGCTTACACTAAGCTCATCATGAAAGTGAATAAGTTAGAGCACAAAGTAAAGACAAGCCAAGCAAGAAGGAGAGTCAAAATTGTGATTTCTAATGATGAAGATAATCAAGAGGATCCTTCCAAACAGGAGAGGCAGATTTCTCAGATTGATGAAGATAAGGGAATTACTCTAGTACAGACGAGTGCACAGACTCAGGGGCGGCATGAACATGATTTTGAGGAACCTAATTTTGAGTTTACTACGCCTGAAGAGGTTTATACTGCTGAGCCTGATATTAGTATTGCCGGTGCAGAAGTTAGTACTGCCAGCCCTGAAGTTAGAACTGCTGCTGAAAGTTTAGTATACATCAAAAGAAGTGCAGCAAAGAGAAAAGATAAAGGCAAAGCTATTAAGAAAGAAACTGAACCTGTTCGGAAGAAGACAAAGTTGCAACTAGAGCAAGAAAGACTTGGGTTGGAAGAAGCCCTGAGATTGCAAGAACAACTTGATGAAGAAGAAAGGCAAAGGATAGCCAGAGTTCAAGAAGAAGCTAGCACTTTCAATACTAAAGAATGAGATAACATTCAGGCTCAAATTAAAGCTGATGAAGAGTTAGCACACAGGCTACAAGCATAAGAGAGAGAAAGATATTCTGAAGCTGACAAGGCAAGATTACTTGTAGAGCTTATAAATGAAAGAAAGAGAAAATTTTCTCAACAAAGAGCTGAACAAAGAAGGAACAAGCACATGACTCAAGCTCAACAAAGGACTTACATGTGTAATTATATCAAGCATATGGGAAGTCACACTATACAACAATTGAAGAAACTTTCCTTTGATGAGATCAAGGAGTTATTTGAGATTACAATGAAGAAGGTAAATACTTTTACTCTAATAAAGAGTGATGATACAATTCCTAAAGTTGTAGCTAGAAGCTCAAAGAGAAATGTTGTTCAAGAACTTAATCAAGCAAGTTCAAAAAGACAAAAGATAGGAGAAGGCTCAAAACCAGCTAAAGAATCAATAGATGAACTATCTCAAGAATAACTACAACAGCTAATGATCATAGTTCTAGAAGAAGGGATGAATGTTGAAGCCCTACAAACCAAATACCCAATCATTGACTAGGAAGTTTACACTGAAGACTCAAGAATGTATTAGAAGATCATCAGAGTAGGTAATCACACATAGGTATATCAGATCTTTAAAGATATGCTAAAGATTTTGACAAGGATAATTAGTCCAAACTATGAGTCTAGTTCATGAAAGATACAACACCACAGAACCTACTAAAGAAAAGAAAGAAAACTTAGTAGAGATGAGAGAAGCAAGAGAAGCCACAAGGTCAGAAACGAAGCCAAGAAACCAAGAAACAAAGCCTTGCAAGTCGTTACTAGGCGTGCGAGTACAAAACCACCGCTTCGACCCATTTTCAAAAGCCATAAGCCAAATCCAGGTTCTATAAGCTTGTTTTCTATTTTAAATCTTTAATAAGGTCCTTATAATCATGTTTATACTCTTGTTAAAAGATTACAGCTCAAAACCTATGCGTGTTCCATTTCTAAAACCAAACGAGCCTAATGAAACCTGTAGGTTCCATGATCATTCATACAAACCTTAACAATGATGTGTAGAATCAAGATGCAGGAAAATAAAGACTTTATTAATGATTGAAAGAAACTTTTTGGTGGCTAGAAACCCTAACAATAATATTGACTAGCTTACCTAATAATGATAAGAACAAAGTGTATTTATACACTAATGGGGTTTGGCCTATGGGCCTTTCTTTTGGGCTTTTGTAGGCTTTTTGCATAACAACCCATTTACATCATTAAACATTAATTAATTAATTAACTATCGAGCTATAAAATGCTTGTTTCTTCAAGACCGAGCTTCTCTTGTTAGACTGTGAAATTATGTTTCTAACAATCTCCCCCTAAGTGAGGTCTTCTTTTGAGGTCTTCTTAGCGTACATATTAGAATTCATAGCATATTAGCTCGTTGACGTTGCGGTTCATCACTTGTCTTACATTTGTGCTTCTGTAGAAATTCAATCTTTGAAACTTGAATTACTAGATTTGATAACTTCATCTTGATCTCAGATTTTCTTGAATTACTTGTGATCTTTTCTTCAATTCGCCATTCGCTGAACTTTGGTCCGACATGCTCATACTTGCTGTAATCATGAAAGCTTTAGTACTCTTTCTTCTTCTAATTATTTTGACTTTAGCATTTGAAGAAAACTTTGATTTCAGAGGTGCGGAAGCTTCATGTACTTAGCTTTCTTGATGTCTTCAAATCTTTGAGTATGAACAATATAGTTTTTAGCAAACTATCAGCTATCAACGGATTTGATATGTCTTTACCATGAGCCGTTTGCTATGGACTAGTCAATGCTTTGTTGCAATAACAAGGTGCAATGATAACCTTATAGTTTTTAGTAAACTATCAACTATGAACGGATTTGATATCTCTTTACCAGTAGCCGTTTGCTCTGGAGTAGTCAACTCTTTGTTTTAGAAACATGGTGAGTCGATTACCATACAGTACGAATACTGCACCTGTGATCAGATAGATTCAATAAAGAACCTTCTTGACAGGTTTTCCAGCTCAAAGCCTTTAAGTCCTCCAATACCGAAGTATCAGATTTCCGTATGCTTGCTGTTCTCTAAACCAGATGTCCGTAATGGAATGGTAAAGAGTGAGTCAGTACAGTTACTATCTGCTGACTATACCGTATAATTCCTTGTTCAGCGTTTTACTTCTTAATACAATTAAGTACCGTAGAAGACCTGTTGGCAAAAACATGATTTGAAAAACATTCGATGTGCTTGTGAAATTTATTTAGGACACAACGAAAGTTTAAATCAGAATGCTCTGATGATTGTTTGAAAGATATCTCAAAGATTGAAGTACCTCTGCTTCATCAATATACAAGTATTTGTAAGAAGAGTCATTTCACTTGTGGACTACTGTCGAAGACACTCTATATGAGTATTCTACGAATACCCTGGTGGTACAACATCTATTCCTTCGCTTCCTTAAGATCACTTTCCCAATCATGAAATCAAAAGATTCTTTGTGATATTATCAAGATACTTGTGTGTAACACATAAAGCTTGGTATCTATGACGATTGTTAAGAATATTACACTTTACCTCCCCTATAATGTCATCGATATTCAAAGAGTTTTGCCACTGTAAGGATGAGGGACTTAGCTTTTTGAATCAATCGAATGCTATTAGTTATAAGTTTATATTTAAGGTCAACATTTTCTCTCCGATCAAAAAGTATGCAACTTTTGTATGGTTTTGATCTAGAATAGACTTAAAAAAATGTTTCGAGCTCCCCCTCAATCATTGAGGTAGCTAACTTGAGCACAATTATAAGTTGATTATTAAAACAAGATCTGAAATTAAACGAGACAGGAGTTGAGAACTCAATCTGTCTGAATTTGTAAGCAGTTGGTCGTTTTAATCTTTCAGCAACAGTGTGTCCAAATGATTTGCAAAACTGTTAGAATAACTGATTCTCCCCCTCAAACAATGACCCATTTTCTATTTAAAGAGTTGTAGTCAATGTCTGAATAGTGACCCCGAACATGTTTGATAGATCAAATTGATTATAAGAAAATTGGTCGGTGTCATAGACGACTTCTCGTCTGTTAAAGAAATAACGCACTGAAACGTACATTATATCTTGGGTTGCACGGATATAAAGTAATCCATGCCCAGGAGAACTAAATCACCTCTAGGACCGGGTTACAGTCTGAAATAACTGCAAGCCATCTAGACTAATTTTTTCTTTAATTTTCTCCGTTTTCTATTTTTTTTTTGTTTTTTTTTCTTAAATATACACAAATATACAAAGGATACAATGCTTTAGCATTCAAAAATACCAGATATCCCCTTGGAACCAGCCTTTCGATCACTAAGTTTGCAATCAGGGAACCTAAAGATCATAGTAACTTTGAACTTAGAACTAACGCTCGCAGGTAAGTTCTAAAGGCTTCAACAATGGTTCCATTATCTAGTTAAAGGACAGTTATCCATACAACGCGATAATGATTTTGTCAGGTGTGTGGTTTCCCTCTGAGGCTTACACTACCAAAACCTTTCCAGTTGGTCTCCCTTTTGTTTAGTGTGTTCCACTGATGATTTCAGGTTGGTTTCTAAACTTCTTAGTATGATTTCACACTATTTTGGCTGGGGGGTTTGGTATTTCACAGACTTCAAGAACGAATCACAAATGTTATGGTCAACAACATTCAACTTCTATTTGATCTGCTGCTCCTCGTGTTCACACTTTTTACTGGGCAAGATTACGATCGGTTCCGAGTGTGGCTTTGGCATAGGTTTGCGAGATTCAGTGGCAGGTTTGGTTCTTGTAGACAGATTCATAGGAACATTAGGCTTCTTGTTTTGTTGCACTGGTGGTTTCTGTGTGGGTCTATTTGAAGTCCTGGGGGGTTCCTGAAAAGTAACTTGCTTTTTCTTAGGCAACGGGGTTGGTTTTACCCAGTTGGCTCTTTTTAGAGGTGGAACATACTTTTGAACTATTGGTATACATTCCTGAAGCCAAGAACTTTGGGTTTCTCAGAGGGCTGTTGATCCATACTCTTTTTGCACCTCAGCTCAGTTTTCTGTTTGGCATTTCATCAGCAGTTAAGGCATTATCTTTGCGGTGAATGTATAAACGTGAGTAAGCATTAGATTTCGACAGTTCTTCTATGTCGTTTCAGATTCACATTCTCTGCCTATAACCATCATTTGAATTCTCTGAAGTGAGGCGCATCTTTCAAACCTGAGTTAGCTCAGTTTCTAAGGGCCTGCTTATCGAAATACCTACAGTGGATACTACATTCAACATTCTCGTGATGTTGATTTGAAGTTGCAAGTTTTGATGGTGTTTCATTTTCCCTTGAAGCAGATCGTTAATTGTTAATTTCAAAATTGCATTAGATGCAGTTGAGTTAGTAATTATCACAACCTTTTGGTTTGAGAATTCTTTATATTTTGGAATTTAACTTGTAAATTAACGTGATTCTTTTCGATAAAGGACACACGTCTTTTTAGTTCATTAAGCATTTTGTTGCTTCTTTAAAATCTCCAGCTGCAAGTTCTACTAGACTTGGTGTTCCCTATCACAATTAGACTACGTTTTCGCATGGAAATTCGAACTAGTGGGCACAACAATATCAGAAGCAAGCATAATAGAGCAGATATCTTTCTCTAAACTATTAGCAATTAAGCAGTCATTTTGAATTAAAAGATTTTTTCTCTCTATTTTCAGGTTCTTGTTCGCAAGAACGCAACGTTCATACTCAGTGTCCAGCTCGTCAAATATCCGCATGTATTCAGTTACTTCTGTAACAATGTTTTCATCAAGTTTTTGAACAAGTTGTTTAACATTTTCATAAAAAGGTATGATTTGTTTTGTAAACATTGCTTTAACGGGTTTAAACTCCCCTGAGCCGCTTGGATAGCGACATGGATCTGTTCTTTGGTTTATGACATGTGCAAATGCGGGAATCCACGAGTTTAAGCCTTGTAAACAAGTGGAAATTTGACTCTTTGCCGGACGAGTACGAACAAATGGAGTCACAGGTTTAGGTGGGTTACTTTTCTGAGTAGCAAGTTCTTCAGCAGGTAACCAATAGACCTGTTCTCGGGATAGTTCCTTCTGAGGAACAAAGTGGCTATACAAGGCATTGAGCTCAGTATAGTTTATGGGTTTAATTGTGCCTAGTCTTTCAGACATCTTAGTTCTACTGACTTCAGCGTGAACTAATGAGATCTTCATGTCCTTGCCTTTAATCAGAGGTAAAGGTTAGGGTTTAAAAAGTGCATGGGCCATCATACAAGGTAGGTTGAGACAACTTAGCTTGTTTGGAGGGGGGGGATTCACGATTGCTCTACTACCTAGAGCTGTTTTGTGTAAGTGTGTTTTGCTAGTTGGTCATTTTGTTAACATTGAAAAAGTTTGTGGTAGTTGTGAAATCTTTGCAAAATTTTCTGTTGCAACTTTATTATGTACTTTTGCTAAACAAAAACGATTTCTCAAGGTATTTGTCTCAAGGACTTCTTTTCAGAAAAACAACCTTTTTACTTTCATTTTTTAAAGAGTTAATTGACTCAACGTTTTGAGAAAGTTTTGACTTTAGCAACACATTTTCTTCTTCAAGCTCAGCATTCCATTTGTTACGTTGAATAATGGTTTGGTCTAAATCATGTTTGACTTTATTATGTTGGCCCTAAACCATTTCTTGATGATCTTGGCAAGTTCAGCTCTTAAGAGTCATTAACAGGTTTGTTCCTGATTACCTTTAAGTGTGTCTAATTGGGTTCTCAAGTACATCTCAAGTGGTAATCATGGATTATCTCACGGGTGGCGCAAAGATACCTAGTTGGAACCAAAACTTGAACTTCGCTGTCACGTTGGTAACTGATGTTCCTGGAATGTAGTGTCATCATATCTGATCAAACATCGGAGTCTAGGTGTTTTCCTGGTGATTCATGTGTCAACAAAATGCTTTCACATTATCAAGATTGATTCGCATAAGTGTGAAACTCATTGACTTGACTGGTGGTTGCACCATTGGTTCCACTTGTGGATGACAAGTTAGCCATGAAAGCTGCTGCTGCATGAGGTCCTTCATCTAGGTCGATCGTACGCTTTCTCATGCTTATTATCGAACATGTTGGTAGTCGTAATAGGCAGTGGTTGATCATAATGGCGCTGTACATTCTACATTAGCAAGGAATGCTTTGGCTTCAGCATCTAAAACTGTTCCTTTCTCCTTAGCTTCCATTAACAACATCTTATCCTTGAAGTACTGAGAGTCTTTGTTAGATATGAGTAAAAGACTCGGTCACCCCGTATATTTATTGTTTATAATAGTTCGAAGTTTAATAGTTAATCGTATGTCTTTTGGTTTTATGCCGGGTACTAATACCCGGTATTTTGTAAGAACTATATAAGCCTCTTCCAACTTTGGAAGAGGCAAGCTAGTCAATACACTTTTCATTTGAAACACATACATCTCTCTCTCTCTAGTAAATCTCTCTCTTGTGTTTCTCCCTGAACTAGGCTAAACCACTCGAAGCATCACCCGTGCTATGATTTTTAAAACGATCCTACCAATTGGTATCAGAGCCTAGTTGGATTGTGTTTGATTTGTGTGGGTTATATTCAAATTGTGGTCATTTTGAAGAAAAACCACGGCTCACTTTGATTTTGGGTTATTGTTTGGGTTATCTTTGCTCTCTACATGTTCTCCAATAAAGGTAAGGTGTTACCAAATTCGTGGGCTCTAATACAAGCTTCTAGTTCGAATTATAAGCTTTTAAAGCTTAGTGTTCTTCGTGTAGGGTTGCTTCATATTGGACGATTCTCAAAGAAATACGAGTTAAGGTGTGTTTAATCGTCATATACACACTTAATATTGTATGTTGTAACCTAGTTTCGTGGCTGGAAAGATAATATGGCTTGATTCGTCCAATTGTTCTTCGTGGAGAGTTGGTTAAAATATCATTTTCTAGCCGGCGGTTTGACAAAAGGTAGGGACAAGATCCGGAAATTTAGGAAAAAGTCAAAGGCGAGTTGCCAAAAGTCAAAGGCGAGTTGCTTAATTTTAATAATTATATTCGCGGCGGTTTGTTTAAGATTATAGGCAGCGAGTTGCTAAACGGCGGTTTGCTAAACGGCGGTTTGCTAAACGGCGGTTTGCTAAACGGCGGTTTGCTAAACGGCGAGTTGCTAAACGGCGAGTTGATTATTTTATTGATCCAGCGAGTTAACAAAAACTAGGCGCGGTGTTACTTCAAAGACCGACGGGGTTTTTTTGCCTAGTAAGATCTTGGCGGCGAGTTGGCCTGTTAGGCGGCGGTTTGCTTTCACGGCGGGTTGAACAAAACAGATAGACGGCGGTTTGATAGAAACATATACGCAGCGGTTTGATTTAAAAAAAAAAAGAGTATCCAGACGACACCCCTTTTAGCGACACTTTTTGGCGGAAAAATTAAGTATTTTGTAATCTTTTTTCTATAGCCTTTTTAACTTATTTTTACATCAAATTCAAATTTTGGTAATAGGGTAAAAATCATTTCGGTCGAACTTTTTAGCGACTTTTTGGCGGGAAAAATTAAAGTAAATATAATTTTGTTCTTTAGCCTTTTTAGTTATTTTTTACACCCAAATTTAGATTTTGGTAATAGGGTAAATTTATTTTTTTCTATCAACTGCGCCAAATTTCAAAACAAATCAACAAACCAAAATATCCAACCAAATTATTCATTTACGGTTTTTCTACTGATTTTGTAAAATACCGGTAAACTTCTATCGGTGTATAATCTTAGACTTGTAAAAATCCCGTAAACGTTAAATTGCATTCATAACCAATACATCAAGATGTCTAAAATGTCAGAAGATATTGGTATGCCGCGTTCGATTACGCCCACAAATGCTTGACAGAACAGACTTGGAATCTTGGCAACAAGCATTCGTCTTGTATTGTCTGGGAAAGAATTATGGAGAGCACATTATGAAATCATTACTGAAGGTCCATTTCAAATGGGAACGTCATTACTAAACTCCTGTGAAGATGCTGATGAAACTGAGGGTGCACTTCACTAGGTCAGAACGGCTTGGAGTTTTACGAACCTTTTGTAAAGAAAGGGACAGGTATAAAGCTGACATTCGTGCTACGAATATCTTATACTTCAAGTATACCGCAAAGACATCTACACATCATAACCATTATTACTGACGCCAAACAATTTGGACAATGTGAAGATGATTCTGGAAGGTTCTGAATTAACAATGGCTGACAGGGCATCACAATTTACGGATGAAATTTGAACGCCTTCTGTCAAAATCTCAAAGGAGAGACCATTCGTTTGGTTTACTATGTTAGGTTTTCGAAGCTCATTAAGACATGAGTAACATCAAAATGGCCGGTCAGAATGCAGCTTAACTCTAAGTGTTGTGACAACATGTTACCTGAATGGAAGTAGATTCATTACTGATGTCAAACTAACACAGAGGTTTGAAGAGTCCTTAACTTGATCTGTTGTTGCCTACTTGAAGCAACATGAGGTACATGCAAATGAGAAAGAATGATGATGAAAGGTTCATTTCATTATTGATGACTGGCACTAGTGACTAATGCATCAAATCAGAAGTATCTAAACCAATCATTCGGAGTCTCCACATTCTCAAATAAACCATCACTTGTTGATAAATGTCAAATGGACACAAGGAAGCACTTCAAGGATAACTTGATTGGAATGCCTAACCAAACACACTTGCCCTCTCAGAAACGTTCTTCTAATGAAGGGAACAAAGATACGTTCAAGATGACAGAGTTGTTGTTCAGGATGTTCGTGATAGATACAATGTGAATAATCAAGGAAGACCATTTCAGAGGAACAATGCAGAGGAAATGTTGTGCTGGAATGTTGGAGGTCAGAACCTGAGTTGGAAACATGAATCCTGGTCAAGCTAAACCCATTATGTGCTACAACTGCAAAGGAATCGGGCACATAGCACGAGAATGTCCACAACCAAAGCGTCCTCAGGATTCAGACTACTTCAAAGACAAGATGTTGCTTATGAATGCTCATGAGAATGGTGTTGTACTGGTAGGAAGAGTTAGTTGTGTTTCTGGGGTGAATCAGTTCACTAATTATTGATGACGATGTGGTATGATTGGCACTCAATGTGGACCATGTCTTTAAAGCTGATCAATGCGATGCATTCGACTTGATGCTTGATTAGGCTCCCACCACACAAGACCTCTGCTATGGTAAATTTTCACCTGAAGATCCCAATCTTACGGATTGATAGCCGGGCATCATTTGACTCAATTACTCAGTGTGAGGTACAGATCATGCTACCTTTGTAGATCATATGGGATGAGCTCATGAAGTAACAAGATGCAATAGCGATTGTAAAAACACAATAGTTGTTGAACTTGATGCTGACTATACGGAGTGATCGTAATAATTATTCCGTATTATCAGTATGGTGGAAGACAAGGATAGAACATGTTTGTAAAAAGTAATGCATCTTCTGTACAAAATGAGGCATTGATGTCAATTCTCGATGGAAATGCATGAACAGGGTGTACAAAGTAGGTCAGCAAATAAGCAGGTTAAAGTAGTTAATGACACATTGACTTCTGAACTTGCGAGATATAAGGAACTGGTCGGGGTGTATGAACAACGGGCTAAGTTTGAATTAACTGATAGAGAACAAAAGATTGATGAACAAATGAGAATAATTATCTCTGACCGAAATCGAAAAGAAACTTCTTTAAAATCGGAACTTCATTCTGCACAATTGCAACTTCGTTCTACTCTTAACCATCATAAGATAGTGAGGGAAGAAGCGATCATTTTGAAAAAGGATTTTAAACAAAAAGAAGACAAATTCCTTGAAGAGTTTTTAGACATTAAAAGGCTAAAAGAAAAGGTTGAAGATAGATTATACAAACAAGATCAATCTGTACAAACGGTTCACATGATATGTAAACCAAAATCGTTTTATGATGAAAAGAACAAGGTAGCGATAGGCTACAAAAATCCCTTATGTCTCACCCGTGCAAAGCAAGTTCAACCAGCCCTCTATAATGGTCATGTATTAGTCATGTCCAATCATGCACGTCCTGTTGTGCATGACTCAGAGGACACTCGTGATATGGCTGAGATAACTAGGAAAAGAATGATGGAGAAAATGCAAAGCCCTCAATGTGTGGAAAATAAAGTTAGGATTGCCCCCCCAGATTACTCGAAGGAGAACCTTCTTGCAACCTTTGCTCCACAAAGAAATCTGACCCCAGAACAGATATTTTGGTCCATAGATAATAATGACAGGAAAAAGGCTGAGACCTCAGTTCCAAAACCACTTTCAGCATTGACAGTGTATCCACCCAATACTCCTGTCAAGCTTGTCCCCAGAGTTCTTCCAACTAAAAGTCAAGTGAAGATTAATCTTTATGTACTCACACAACTTTTTACGGAATTTGACAAAACTTGCAAAAAGAGAATCACCCCAACAGGTGTTACAGAAGGGGAAAGAGGTTTTGAACAAACAAAAAGATGTTACCTCACTGAAGTTATTCCATTTTTCAAAACTCTTAAAGAACACTTTGCAGGAGTTCAAACGGCCCTCTTTAAAGAAGTTAAAGTAATGGAAGAAATTTTTGATCAAATGTCAGATGAGGTGGATCAGAATGTCGTGGACAAGCAATGTGCTGAAATTGTAAAGAAAAACCTTCTCATTGAAAATGAGAATCTGATTGCTAATTGTTTGTCGAATCAACTGTTGTTTGATGTGGAAAAATCACGTTGTCTAGATCTTGAAGCTGAGATGTCTAAAGTTCATAATGAGTCAAAACATATTTCAAAACTTGAAAGGGAATACCTAAATTTGCAATTAAAGTATCAACATCTTCAAGAAAGTTTTGATAATAAAAAATCACAAGCATCACAGGAAGCTCCTGATTTTAACTCATTCTTTAAGATCAAGAATCTAGAACATCAGATTCAAGAAAAGGACAACGTGATTAGAGACTTGAAAGTTCTAGTCTCTAATGTGAATGACAGAAGTTGTGAGCCTTATAATGCTAACGATGTCACTAGAAGTTCTGTCAAAACAAAAGTTCTTGCTCCTGGTATGTATGCCATAGATGTAGAACCAATCCCTCCTCGCCTTAAGAACAATAGGAATGCTCATTTAACCTATATCAACCATCTTAAGGAGAGTGTAGAAACAGTTAGGGAGATTGTAGAGGAAGCTAGAGTAGTTAAACCACTGGATAATGTACTTAACTATGCTTGTCAATACACTAAGCTTTCTCAGGAATTGGTAGAATATGTTATTGGCACTTGCCCAAAAGAATTCACCGAAAGAGATAGCAAGGCTCCTTCTATCCCTTTAACTAGGAAAAAGCAAGTTACTTTAAATGATAAACCAGGAACTTCATCTAGTAACACACAGAAACACGAAGTGCACCAGAAAGTTCAACAGACTAATGTCCCCGTGATTCATTCTACAGGAGTAAGCAGTTCCACTCGTGCAAGCGGATCAAAGCCTAGAAGCAATACAAAGCACAATAGGATCCTGCCAGCTAAGAGTGTGAATAACAAGAAAGTAGAAGACCATCCTAGAACAAATAAGTCTGTTTGGAC
The DNA here is from genome assembly GCA_026074375.1 of Tanacetum coccineum. Taxonomy (NCBI): domain Eukaryota; kingdom Viridiplantae; phylum Streptophyta; class Magnoliopsida; order Asterales; family Asteraceae; genus Tanacetum; species Tanacetum coccineum. The sequence continues at coordinate 21,970 of BQNB010043739.1, read as the reverse complement.
AAAAGTGAATCGGGTTGATTCTAGCATTAGCTCTAAGCGTGTTGTAATTAATTCGAATTCTGAATCTGTGTGCAAAACGTGAGCTACATCTACTAATAACACACAAGAAACTTAGAGCTGCCCACCAGAAAAACTCAAACCGTACTAATGTCAAGGTGATATCCTTTAAGGAGCTAAGCGAGTTTTCCTCTCGTGCAAGCGGTATCAAAGTCAAAGATAGACATACAAAGCACATTAGGATTCCTGCCTGACTTAAGAGTGTGTATTAACAAGAAAGTTAGGAAGACCCATCCATGTTGAACAAATAAGTCTGTTTGGTCATAAAGTGAATCCGTTGTTGATTCTTTGCAGTAGCTCTAAGCATGTTGAAATTAATTTCGAATTCTGAATCCTGTGTGCCAAAATACTTGATGCTGCGTTTGTGCTTAATTACACATACCTTTTACCTTTAAAAACGAGCTAAAATAAACAAAAACGGAATCAAAACGCCAAATATATGCCTTCATTTTGCCCTAATTGTGTTGTTGAGGACTACGATCATCTCACAAAATGATAAAAAACCAGCCAAAAAAGCCGACTAAATCCGGACACGGGGATGGAAAAGTGTGTGAAGACGGAAAAGCCCATATCAAAGTCAAAGTCAACTACTGAGAAGAAAAAGACAAAGAAGAATATAACTTGAGGGGTCAAAATACCAAACCATCTAGGTTATATTATTTATTACAAAGGCCGGGGCACTGATTATGCTCAATTTGGGTAAACTTCATTTATAAAAGAAAAAAAAGGGAATGAACGAAAAGCAAGAAAGATGTGGAGGTGCTTTTCTTGATACACAAACAAACATTCCCTTTATCATCTTACTAACACTTCTCTGTACTCAACTCCATACTTGTGCCTATAATACTTTTCTTCCCGCCAAATACCAAATCCAGCCAGCACCCTGTTTTGGACCCTCCCCCCTATATCTTCTGTCCTGCAAAATCACTAAAACATCTACGGAATAATCATTTCATCCAACCCTACTATTTCACCCCCCAGCTTGTATAAATCCATGTTGGCAATCCCTCTCCATCCCAAGACATTCTCTATGGGCCTGAGTTTGTCTCCAAGAAGCTACAAAGAAATCAAAGGCTGGGAATTGCCCTCTAGATTATACTCACACAAATAGACTCACTTGGTTTTATCTCTTACAAAGAAGCCTCAAGATCAGTCCTAATACTTGAGCCTATAAATAGAGCCTTACTTGTAACTTTGATACGGCATCATAGACTTAGTTTTTAGTTTTTAATTTAAAAAAGCTTTGACCTTAATTTTCAGTTGATTGTAAGTTTTTTCTTTCAGCTACCATTGTTAACACATTTAAAGTTTTAATGAAATTTATGTGTTTTTAAAGTCACTTTATAATTCCAGTGTTAAGTTTCTTGTAATTGAGTTGTTTTTGTTCAAAATACTATCAATACAGCATTGTTTCAAATAATGTTTTAACTAAGTGAACTTAAAAGTTAAGATAGTTAAGAGAATATCCCCCAGCTTTATAAAGTCCATGTTGGCAATCTCTCTCCATTCCCAAAGCATTTCGGTGGCTGAGATTGTCTCCATAGAAGCTCAAAAGAAATCAAAGGCTGGGATTTGCTTTAGATTCTCCTCACACAACTAGCACACTTGGTTTTTGGTCTTCAAAAGAAGCACAAGCGGCAAGGAAGACTTGGGCTATAAAAAGAGCTTTTTGTAAGCCTTTGAGGCATCTAGTATGTTAGTAACTAGTTTTTCTTTAATTTTTATAACTTAGCTTGTTTTTAATTATTTAAAGCTTTTGCTTTCAGCTTTGTAACATTTCTAAGTTTTAATGCAAGTTTGAAGTTTTTTAAGTCAATTTACAATACAAGTGTTAAGTTTCTTAATCTTGTTGTTTTGTGTTCAAAAAGCTCTCACCACAGCTTACTTATAAGCTGTTTTCATTAAGTAAAACTAAAAAGTTAAGTAGTAAAGAGAAAATAACAAATATCACTCTCAAACATACCACAGCTTACTTATTGGATGATAAGCCAGTTATGGATGGGCTTATGGACTATCACTAGCTTGTTTTATACAAGCTAGAGCTTGTAGATTTGTTGTTTGACCCTGTTTTGAGCAAGGGTGTAGTAAGTCTCTCTTTTTCTTACTTATCTATTGCAGAACTGCTAGTTTACTTAATACAACTGTTAGTTTTAAGTTTATACTGCTAGACTAATTCATGCTTATTTGAGTGCTTATTATGGATTGAAAATTGCTTATAAGTGTTTTACTTTGTCATTTGATAATCTGTTTTTAATAATTTTGACATAAAAATGATTTTTGGAAATGTTAAATGCTGTTTTGAACAAGCAGTACTAACTCCAAGTTAGTACTGCTAGTTCAATTTCTTGGATTTCAAAGGTAGCAGTACTAACTAACACTAGCAGTACTAACTTTAAGTTAATACTGGTAGTTAATACTGGTAGTACTGTTGTTAGTACTGTTGTGTTTCTCTTGTTTAATTTAGCTTAATTGCATGCTTAATTTGCTTATTTAGATTTAGATCAATTTCCACCATATGTTATTTGTTTAAATGTTATGTGTATTTACTTTCAGTTTTAATTCCCAATCATTTCCTGTGACATTCAAGCACCAATCATCAATCGTCTTTCGATAATCCATTTCTAGCCTCGTTGGGACATAACGACCCGGGAACACTCTATACTGCTTCCGGTTTTCTTGATCTCGCGCGAATTCTGATCCTTTGTTGTGTATTTATATTTATATTTACTTATTGATACATAAAAAGAGGGGTTGGTTTGCGCGAGTCAATTTTTGGCGCCGTTGCCGGGGAGGTTGAAAAAGAATATCGCTACGTATTGACAACTTGTATTTATATTTGTGAATATTTTTCTTCTACAAAAATATAAAAAAAGGTACAAAAATATTTTCATTTTCTTTTAAGTATAATTATTATATAAAAAAAAAAAAATTGTCCATAAACAAGAAATAAAATACAAAAATTGGTAAAAATACCAAAATATAATATTCTCAATTGAGGTATTATCATAATAACTTCCGGTGAACTTATTGGTTCCCAACTCGAACAAAAGATTTAAAACTTGCCATTTGTGTCTCTTACGATATACGGCTCACCTTGAAACGTTAAACAAACTATAAAGTGGGTATAAGGAGGGTTGTTCCTAGGAACTACGACCCGAAAGGAGAAATAAGCTTCGCGCTATTCCTACTCCTCCGCTCACCTGTGCGTTTATCTTTTTGAGAGCTACCGTGAAGTAAGTAGATTATTTGGTTTAAGTTGTCTTATCTCATTGTCCGTTAAAATCAATTGTGAATAAATCATTGAAAAAGC
>BQNB010043739.1:0-18551 GCA_026074375.1 Tanacetum coccineum | reverse complement strand
ATTTATTTAAGCTTTTATGCATTTTTCTTTCATTAGGGCATTTTGGTCATTTTACTCTTATTGAGATTTTTAGGTTTTACAAAAATACTGATAAACTTAGAAGTTAATGCTCTCGCTCTCAGTGATCGACACCCTACTTACCATGAAAATCCAATTGACCGGGTACACTGCCCGTTAAAGTGTTGTTTTTAGGTATAGTCGGCAAAATATAAATAATAAAACTTGATACATAAATAACACCTACACAACGACACAATCAGTTATATTAGATGAGAAGAGTCTGGGAGTTCTTTGGATTTTCATTTGGACGATTCTTGGATTACGATTTGGTCAGAATTATCTTGTTTCTTCTCCAATATTGAGCAAAACCAATGGAGTATTAGTTTCTCTCGATTTTTTTATTTTCTCTTTATTCGTTTTCGGGTACTCATAGATTATTGGTGACAATGTTCAAAATAAGTGTGGAGGAAATAAAAGCCTTAGAAACTATTCCTTCAATTGCATTTGCTTTATTCTTAAAATGATGTGTAATATACCTAAACATAGTTTAGAACGGTAATTTTAGCCAAAATTAAATAAAAATTTATAGCATATATCGGTGAAACTGTAGTATTAGAAGCGTCTCATGAATAGGAGTTATATTACTAGCACAAAAACCCTACCACTTAAATATTTCCACCCCAAAAATGCGAGCGCCCCTAGATCTTTACGAATAAAAGCATTCATTTTCAATGCTAATGAGAGTGTACCGGTAGTGTTATAAATTCTAGAACTTGCTTTAACGATTCATCCCAAGACTGCTAGTGAGATCGCATTTGTGTGATTAGGATTTACTAAGTGATAAGAGGCATTAGGATAAACCTCTGTTTTTAGCCTATATTTGTTATGGTTATGATGGTCTCATAGATCATATAACTACCCCCGCACCCTTGCTTTGCACTCATTTTTAGTGCGAGATACCCCTAGTACACCCATCTGAGCTTATCCTTTTCGTTTTCTTCTATTAAGTATTTCGGAACGACCGAAAGGGGATTTCTTTGGATTTAGAAATTCCTGAATATACTATTCAAAAGTATTTAGTAGTTAAAATTTGTTTACTCCCCACCAACATGTTACACCCAAATCGACTTAGCCTTCCTTGTATGTACTCATTTTTAGTAAATTATTGTTTATCACATTTGTTAAACCCCTGTTAATTGTTTACTTGAGTACATGGTTGCTAAGTCGAGTCATTATTAGTGTATACAGTTTTGGGACGATTAGGATTCATGGTAGTTTTTATTATATGAAGAAATGGGGAAGAAAAGTTAAGTCATTATGATGCGGTCGACTTCACAAGAAGTTTTACAACTCCTTGGGCAGAGCACCTAACCATTGTAGTGTAGTGAGGTAAGACTCGGGGGTTGTTATCGTTTTCTAAGGGAATAGGTTAGAAAGGCTCGAACAGAATCTAACAGAGGTCTAAGAGGTTGAGAGACGATTCTTTTTGTATTTTTATAAAAGCAGGTAAATATCATTGGTTGAGAGGTTGGTTTTGGTTTTAATTAATTAAACTAATAATAACCAAAAAAATAAAACTATTTTGGTGATAACTTATATGGAAAACAAATGTATTTACTTATTCATGCATTACTCCTTAGTTTGCTTCTCCTATTTATGTTGCTTTGTCACTCTTATGATGATCTGTGTAAGTAATTTCTAAGTCATGAACGAATTACATGAACCCGCCGTCTATGTAATATTCCGTTAAGGCAACACACAAGTAATGTAGTATGAAGACTATTACAAGGCCCCTAAGAGTATATCACATGCAATTAAAACACTTAAGAAGGATTAACCATATTAGGGGTAAGGTATTATGAAGACTGTTATCGATGGTATCCTTTCTACACACTCGCGTTTCCCTAGACGTTTATGTTAATTTAATGTCTTATGGCTAGTTTTCTAAAGCCTAACGCGCACATCCATCACAAGAAGAAACATTAAAAGGATCTACAAACTAAATTTCATGCAATCATAAGTAAATACAAAAGGGATCTAGCCTAACATGTTAAAAGGAAGTGAAGAACAATAACTAATCATGCAATACATAAACATATTGAATGACAAAAGATAGAACATCTCACTTGATTAAAATATGAAGTCAAGGCTGATACAAAGGAATTTTAACACCCTAAAAACGGCCTAAGATGCAGCTAAAAACGTATTTTAATATTAGGGTTCGGTTCCCAAAAGTTTTACACTTAAAAACCCTAAAAACTACGGGTATATATAGAAAAAGAAGTCGCGGCGGTGTCGCAAGATTCCTGACGCCGTCGCTTCGTCGAATCTTCTAGGGTTTCTTTTGAGGCGGTAACAAAAATGGATACCCGAATTCCTAAAGATCTAAAGGCGAACCTCATATTTTTTGGTGGAATTTTGAGGGATTTTATGCTAGTCATATAAATTCATATCTATGAGACGCTAATAATACTCGGTTTTCATCGGTATGTGTCATAATTTTTTTTTTAATTTTGGTTAAAATTACCATCTATGCTATGTTTCGATATATTACTAATCATTTTAAGGACAAAGTAAATGGCAATTGAAAGAATAGTTTCTAAGGCTTATTTCCCTCCCCTTACACTTAAGTTGAACATTGTCCTCAATGTTCTTAAAAGTACCCGTAAAACAAATAAAGGGAAAAGAAAACAAATAAAAGAAACTATTATTTCCCTGGTTTGCTCAATAATGGAGAAGAAACATGCGATAACTGGTTAAATCGTCCTCCAAGAATCGTCCTCCTGAAACTTCCTAAGAACTTTCGGGTTTCTTCTCATCAAATATAACCTGTAAATCAAAGACAAAGACAAATACACCTGGCCTAAAATCGGCGGGAGCTCTAAAATCGGCTGGGATATGATATAGTATAGTCAGCTTTACGGGTTGACTCTAATATAGAGCAGTAAACGATAGGACGAATTGATGATTTAATCAAGGTTTTTGCAGGTTTGATATAGCACAATTGCAAATTTTGGTTATTGTAATATTTTTTTTGAAAATAAATAGAAAATTTTTTTGATTTTCACAAAACTTGAAGGCGAGAGCGACGGTCAGGAAATTATAACACCGTCTCCAGCTGGCAACTGTGAAAATTTACATTTGTTTTTCTGGAAAATTTTGGCACGAATGTATGTCGTATGAGATAGGTAAGATCTTAGGTAAAATACTGCATAAAACCTAAGATTAATCATTACAATCATATGACTCGAAACTGACGCGAATTAATCTAAACAATTTATTTAATATGTTTGAAATGGTTCTTATAAACCGGATATTTTCCCCTACACTTATTTGATGCAAAATACCTTTGATTGCAATTAAGACGAAGTTAAAAACAAAACAAAGCATGATCACAAATGAAGTGATGTTCAAAGAAATAAGTTTATAAGAATAACAATAGAGTTAAAAACACAAGACGCTCCTAAATGCGGGAAATTAAATATTGGGTTGCCTCTCAAAAAGCGTTTTTCTTTATTTAACGAGTCTTGTAGCTAGACTCGGAGTCATACGTCCTTACGTGACTCCTCCTTCATCTTTTCTACTCTTTATCTTGATAAGGCTTCGAATTGCCTTGGTCACACTTTCGTCATGCCAATATGCGGGCCCTAGATTCAGACTGTCTGAGTAGTGGGTTTTTTTCTGTTACCATCGTTGTCAGTCATGATGAATGATGGTATGTTGTTCGTTTTCAAGATATCTTTATCAATGTGCCTGAATCTTTCCATTTTGTGGGGCATCTCGAATATTATCTTTTCTCCCTCTTTTTCGAACGTTACTATCCCTTCATCTTTGTCATAAACAAGCCCAGTTTTCTTTACAAATGGTTTTCCCAATACCATCCCCCCCCCCCCCCCAAGTAATGGTCAATGACACTGGTGGTGTCCTCTAACACGACAAAATCGCATTCGTAAGTGAAGTTCCCTACAAAAACCTTCAGTCCTTTAACCCTTCCTATGAAATTGCTAACTTTTTCAGGATTTGACGGTTTCTTTCTTGATTTTAATCCTTCACTCGTGATCCAGTATTAATTTAGCATGGACATCACATTGATTGGCGATTCTAGGTCAATGTGAGCTTGCTTCTTAAGGAATTGGCCGACCGTGCACTCAATTTTTATGTTGTCCATCGTTTTAAAAAGCTGTCGTTTCATATACTCGTAATTTTCACGCGTTAATAAACCATAATAAAAGAATATATGCTAAGACCAATTTAAAAAGCTATGTAACAAATGAATATGTTCAAAATTCCAATATATAAAGTGACCCATTATAATCGGGTGTTGTGTTTGGTTGTGCATCATCACACGTGAAGCACACCATCACACGTGAAGGCTATGACGGCTCTTCATTTTGGCGTGTGGAGTCTGTATATTTGTGATGGTAAAGTGGTGGAGACGACCTAACTCAAATAAATCTTCTTCTTTTTTTAAAGTTGAGTTGGGTATATTGTGAGATACTTTCTTATTTTTATACTACTACACCTTTAAGGTTGCCCACAATAAGGTAAACGACCGACTAAGTCGTTTGGTGTCCTTGTAGGTTGCCCTATTGTGGGGTGTCCTCAATGTTGGTCTTCAATCTTCATTTTGGTCAAGTGGGTCGTAGGAACGACCAAGTTTGTGCATGTGTTGTGTGTGTGTGTGTTTTGTGTTATTTTGTGTGTGTATTTTTAATAAATAATTATTTTTTGTTATGTTTTTTTAGTATAAGTCGTTTTACTGTGATTAGAAGGTCGTCGGAAATATTCAGGACTTTCAGATGGTTGAAGCTCGGGACTATGTTCAAAAAGCTAAAGTTCATTGGGCTATCGAGGGTGATGAAAACTCCAAGTTTTATCATGGGATAATTAATAGAAAGCGTTCTCAGTTATCTATTAAAGGAATTATGGTGGATGGTGTTTGGGTGGATGATCCCTCTTTGGTTAAAGATGAATTTCGCTCACACTTTGCTACGAGGTTCCAAGCACCGGGAGCATCTCGTAGTCGTCTTAATTTTCAATTTCCAAATCGTCTTAACACGGAACAGGCTGCTAAGATGGAAGGTCCTATCTCGCATGATGAAATTCGCAATGCTGTTTGGAGTTGTGGTGATAACAAATCCCCGGGGCCTGATGGGTTTACATTTGAGTTCTTTCGTAAATTCTGGAATGTGATTGGTCCAGATTTTTGTGCGGCTGTTGATTGGTTCTTTCTCCATAGTGCATTTGCTAAGGGTTGTAATTCTTCCTTTATTGCTCTCATTCCTAAAACTCCGGATGCTAAGTTTGTCGGTGATTAGGCTATAGTCGGATTGGAAAGTCTGTATAAAGTGATTACTAAAAATCTTAGCCCAATCTCGTCTGTCTAATGTGATCTCAGATCTTGTAGCGGATGTTCAAACTGCGTTTCTTCCAAATTGGCAGATTTTAGACGGGCCTTTTATTGTTAATGAAGTCCTTTCTTGGTGTAAATTTAAACAGAAACAGGCCATGGTGTTCAAAGTCAACTTTGCTAAAGCTTATGATTCAGTGCGTTGGGATTTTTTGGATGATGTTCTTGAAGCATTTGGGTTTGGTTTTAAATGGCGGGGTTCTTCGTTCGTGGGTCTTGGTAGTTCTTACATCCGGTATGGCTTCTTATTGTTATTAATGGTTTTAGCGACGGCGGGTTTTAAAATTTCATTGTGGGCTCAACAAGGTGTTCCACTTGCTCTTTATTGTTTATTCTCATTTATGGAATCCCCCCATGCATTTATCCTTTTATCGAGGTGATTGACGCGGGTTATTCAAAGGGGATTAAGATTGATCATACTACACAACTCTTCATTTATTTTATCGCGGAGTGACGCTATATTTTTCATTGGTGGAATATTGGTCGGGATAACAACATCAAGTTCTTCTTCACGTCCTTCATAGTTTTTCTCTCGCTTCTGGATTGAAGATTACCTTAAAAAAGTAATCTTTATAGGGTTTGGTGTTTCTCGTGTGGGTTGGTGAACGATGCAGCTAGTTCTTGGTTGTGCGGACATGAGGGCTCCGTTTAAGTATTTGGATGTTATGTAGGAGGTAATATGTCGATGGTTTTAAAATTGGGATGAGGTTATTACATTATAAACTTAAAACTAGGTTATCCAAGTGGAAGTGTAAGGCTTTGTCGATAGGCGGAGTGGGGGGGGGGGGGGGGGGGGGGGGGACGTCAACTCTTCTCAAGTCTGGTATTAGGATTATCCCTAAATATACAATCTTTCTTGTGTATAAGGCACCAACAACTGTTCTAAATACATGGAATCTATTAGGCGGCGGTATTTTTTCTATGTTTCGAATGGTTAGGATACGAAGATTACATGGTGGTGAAATGGTTCCAAAAATTCTGCGGCCTAAGAAGGGTGGGTGTGATTTGGGGTTTCTATTTATTTCGCGTTAAATAGGGTCTCCTATTTAAGTGGGTTTGGAGGTTTATTTCTTTGAGAAATCTCTGTGATGGTTCTCGTTGTGATCCATGCTATCCATTTGGTCCCCTTTTTTACTCAAAATCCTCCTCGGTTCGGTTCTGTTTGGGGCACTATAGTGCGGGAAATCCAATCGCTAAATTCTCAAGGAATTGATTTACTTTCGTTCTGCCGTATCCGGGTGGGCAATGGTCTGCAGACGAGATTCTGGAAAGACCACTGGATAGGTGACGCTCCTCTCTATGATCTTTTCCTTCGGGTTATTTTCTTTAGAACTATGAGCGGGTGATGTTACTGTGGCTACTAAAACTTGCATGGTTTGCTTTCGGATCTTTTCGTCGTCCAGTTTGGGTGTGGTTATAGAAGCTTAGCAGCTTGCCGCATCTCCAGAACTTAGTTGGGTACTACGTCTATTCTCTCGAATCTGATGACGTTGGGGTTATGTAATTTTGAACGGGGATGGGTCTTTCAGGTTAAGAACATTCGATGTTTACTTGCATGATATTTTTCTTCCTAACGATCGTTGCTACTGTTGGGTTTAAGTTTATTCCTATCAAGATTAATGTTTTCGCTTGGAGGGTTTACTTGGATCGTCTTCCTACACGGCTGAATCTAAATCGTAGGAACATTCAAGTTTTGGATCAGTCTTGCCCGGTTTGTAAAGATGCTGCTGAAGAGGTTTCACATTTATTTTTTTCTTGTCCTTTGGCTGTTGATGTTCACAGACTTATATGTCGATGGTGGAATCTGACGTGGTCTCCGTTAAGCTCTTACGAGGAATGGTTGTCTTGGTTCAAGGATATTCGTCTTGGGTCTATTCTTAAATGCATGCTGGAAGGTATTTTCTACGTTTCATGGTGGTCTATTTGGAACTATCGGAACAGTGTTCTTTTTGCAGCCCAACCCCCTCGGAAAGATATCATCTTTGATGACATTGTTACTCGTTCGTTTCTTTGGTGTCACGCCAGATGTAATAAGGCGTTTAGTTGGGATAGGTGGTTGCAACACCCTTATTTTTGTGTGCGTGTATTTTTAATAAATAATTATTTTTTGTTATGTTTTTTTTAGTGTAAGTCGTTTTACTGTGATTAGAAGGTCGTCGGAAAAAGAAAACTGATGTGGCAGGAAAAATGTTTATCCCCGACGTCCTTATGTGTTGAAAAGCTACACGCAACCTCGTAAAGAAATGGTTCCATTTTCAAAGTATATGATCATCTTCCATTATAAAAGTGACACTGGCTAAACATATATTGACAAAAACCCACTGACAAAAAGCAATCAATCAATCCATGATGACTCATGGCACAACATCCATCTCCGGCAACAGCTTACTTGAGAAGATACCGGAAAACATATTGTATGAAATATTATCAAAACTAGAAGATGAAACAGAGATACTAACAACACTTTGCACGTTAACATGTGTTTCACAAACCCTTCATTATACAGTCAACAAACACCTTTCCTCTTTATCATCCATCGATCTCTCCGTAAGTTTATTTAATGATTATACTTTATCACTTGTATATTGTTTTATAAGATACATATATTTAGATAAGGATTATATCTATATGTGGCAGGCGTTTCATTTGGATTCAGTTGCATTAAATGGATTGAGTAAAAGATTAAAAAAGGTGAAGAGGATCACACTGGATTGTTTTCGTCTTGACGAAATATCGATAAAAAGTGTTCTAGGAGGAGATGTTCAAGAGTTGGTTTTGTTGAAATGCTTTTCACTGTCTCAAGATATTGTTTCCGACATTGCGCGTATTTGTCCAAATCTAAGGTATTACTATATCGGGTTAATATACACGGAGAGGTTACCTTAACTTTGCAGGGGTTTTTTACACTTAAGTTTTATGAATCCAGTGACTCAAATGAATAAAAAGATAGTAAACGCGAAGTATAGTAACGCCATGTGTGCCCCTTAGTATGTCCCTTGTAAAGTATATTACATCAAGGTATACGGATACTTGATCAAATCAGAATAATGTTGTTTTATTTGCTTTCATGCAGGGTGCTCTCATTTGAGTTATCTGACTTTAACAAAAGGTTAATAGGTTTTGATCATAAGCTCACCTGCTTACTTAAAGACTGTCAATCCTTAGAGGTACATTTAGTTTCGTAGATTATATAATGTATGCTTAGCATTACATAGTTTATCTTACTACTGCGCCTCATTGATTGTCACTTATACAGTGCCTGAAAATTAAAGTCCGTATGGAGAAAAGAAGTAGAAATGAATCAACGATCTCTCGTGTAGGCCACCAGCTTCCCCAAACTGTCAAGGTTCTTGAGCTTGATTTAAGAGTCCTACCTGGTTCTATAACTTTTGGACCAACATTAACAAACATATCTCTAGTCTTAGATTTGATTACTGATGTCATCGTTCGCACTATTGCACAATATTGCCCTCTATTGGTTGAGTTGGAGCTTATAGACATGCCAACGTCCATACCAAGATCGGCTGATGATCTATCAGACGTAGGGGTTCAGTCACTAGTTGGTTGTAGGCATCTAACTAGCCTCTCTATTATACGAAAACGACAATTTGTTTATGCCACGTTCACTAGGACAACTCATATGGGCATGATTATACTTTCTGAGGGTTGCAAAGGACTTGAATCAATGCGGCTTCATGGGTTCTCTGGAGTTGATGATGCAGGTGTCACATCAATTCTCAATTCTTATTTGAATTTGAAGATTTTCGATATCCAAGATGCTTTTCGTTTGACAGACTTGGCAATCAAAAATGTTAGTATGGTTCATAGGCCTCTTGTAGAGTTCAAGTTGGTTTCGTGCAGTTCTATAACCTGCCAAGGAGTGCGTGAATTGGTGACATCATCTACTTCATTAGAGGTTCTTGATTTCCATGGCTGTCGTATAGCAGATTCATGCCTTAGCAATGTTTCATGCCTTACATCATTGACGTCTTTAAACATAGGACGCACAAATGTCACGAATGCTGGTATGGCTGTATTAGGTAAAGGGAATGCTCCCATTACATGCCTATCATTAAGAGGCTGCAGGAAGATAACGGATGAAGGGATCACATTTTTGTTGGGAAGTGAAGGAAAAATTGGCAAAACCTTGTCATCTCTTGATCTTAGTGATGTGTTTTTAATTACAGATAACGCCGTTACCGTCATTATTGATGCTTGTGTACGGCTTATTGAACTGTGTGTAAGAAATTGTTTTATGGTTACCGATGAAGCTATGAAGACTTTGGCGTTAAGGGGAAGACTTCAACCTGAAAGTAAACTTCTTCGGAGGCTTGACATCTTTAATTGCCCTGGTGTATCTGAAGAATCATTTAAATATCTGAAGAAGCCTTTGTTTCGTGGTTTACAATGGATAGGGATTAAAGAATCTCGTCTGATTGTGTAGGAGATGCCTCGGTTAGCAGAAATATATAGGAACGGCCCTGGGCTACGAATTGCAAAGATGGTTGCGAGGTGGGATGTAATGATGGATGGCAAAGTCATATGTTTTAGTGGTGAATTCTACTCATTCTTGTGTAAGTTTCCATCAGACTTTGCGGCATGAAAACCATTTGTAAATAACTAGTATGCTTGAGCATGTCACGACCCAGCTTATAATTTTACTCTACGAGTTATTAGATTGAGGGAGCGCCTATATATAATACTGTATAATATATAAGATGTGTATATTTATAATTGAAACAGAGCATTTGTAAAAAGGAATAAAACATAAAATTTCAAATTTGCATTTGGTTTCATCCAGGAAAAATCATGTAAAGAAATATATGTTTGTGTTAGACTTGATGAAGTGAATTTGGATTAATACTAAAAATTACTGAGTACAAGACATGGAATACAATATTGATTTATTACACAATACCCACTATGAAAACTATATAACATAAACTTGATCAAGGGAAAAATTTAAAACATTACTATACGTAGGAAAGATCATCAACGCGTTTACAATTCATGGCATATAGCAGGCCCAAAAGATAGGTTATTGCTGTCAAGATTGTAGAGCACCATCATGTTCTGTTGCTGCATGTTCCCAAAAATAGACAGTTTATCACCTTTTTTGTTAGCTATGAATGCTAAACATGCCTTGGCCTTGCCCTCTTTATTTTCGTAGATGTAATTCTCTCTTGGCAACTCCCAATTCGCATCCTCAAAATGAAAAACCAGGTTTGGGATGATGTTATTCTTGTTTGGAGATTTGAAGCAATGTTGAAGAACCTTGTAATAAGGATTACTACTCAACTTTTCGAGTTTTGTTTGATTGATAAACTCATTGTAAATCATATCAACAATACGTTCTTCTAAGTAAGTGAATGTTGTACCTGAGTCAATGATCATACCTCCATCTTTGTTGGCTTCTATCGCGAAATCAGATTTTGTGACGGGCAATCGGGTTCCACCTACCGAGATACCTTCGAGAGAGAGATAGTAATATGGCTTACCTTCTTGTTTGAGCAATGGCATTGTCTGGATGCTCGTCTTAGTATTTGAAAGGGCACTTAATGCTTGAGACTCTGTTAAGAAAATGCTTGGTCTCGACACTTCAAATCTAGAAGCAAGACAGTACGAGAATACATGTTGGTCAAGTTGTGAAACCAAGGACAAAGCCCCACGCCCCAGTCCTACTACTCCATCGTAGTTTTTGAATTGTTTATCACTTGGTTTCCCACATGCAAAGATTACATCTGCAGTTTTCGCACTGCCAATAGTTAAGGTCTCTTGGCCCAAAGCTACAGTTACGCTACCATCCACATAACTCTGTATGCAACCTGGAAGCTGGTAAGCATCACAGCTCTTATTTGCTTTAACGTAAGATGAGGACTTACTAGGGTCAAAATAGCCTGGAAAAGGCTTCTTATCGGGTTTACACTTGGTCCATATCAGGTCGCTTCCGGTGTCCATGATGGCCGAAAAAGACACAGGTGGAGTACCGAGCGCTATATTCATAGTGTAAACATCTCTGACCTCTTTCATTGGGGATGTCATTGGTAAACCTGGGTGGTTTTCCTTCCCATTCCTATCAATACTTAACGCGTTTTGAGTGTATCTGTTTATGGGCCTATGTTTACCCAAACCAACATGAGTTAAAGTGAGTCCAAAGCCGGTTTGTGATCCTACAGCTGGGACTGATGCATAACATGTGGGCTCTTTTGCTAAAAGTAAGTGAAATAGGATCACTAAAATGACAGGTGATACAAAAAAGATGGACGAGGCCATTACTAAGAGTATAGTACTTGAGAGTGGTATAATAGGTTGATGAATAATTGAATATGCAGGCAACGGTTTATATACACATACACATATAAAATAAAACTAAGCTCATTGGTCTTGTCCAAATTAAGGTTGCAGTAAATTGTACTCCATCAAAAAAAAAACCGTTTACTTGGTATTTGGTCGTATAACGTGAGCATTCAATTGATGTTATAAGTGATAGTCTAATAGTCCTAGTCTAATAGTCCTTGGGAGTATAAGGTGGGGAGTGTTTACTTGAGAAAATTCAAAAAACTATATCGAATAGAGTTGAGATTAATACAGGCTCAAATTTGTTTATAGATCGAAAAATAAATCATACAGTAGTTCATTTTTCATCGAAACAAAAAATTCACTTTTCACTTTTTTGTTTTTTGAAAAATAAAGTATCTTGCAAACGGTAAATCGTTACGCGACAAAAAAGTACACCATCGCGACGATAATCTTTTTATCTTTTAATAGACGGACACTTAGATATACTTTCGACGAACTTTTTTCGAACTTTTTTTAATGTTGAAATTTGCGACTGTAAAAATCACATGAGTTGTTCTTATAAAAGTCACATGTGATTTCTATAAATCACATGTGATTTTTAAAATTACAAATCACCTTTGATTTTATAAATCACATGTGATTTTTCATGACGTAAATTTCGATGCTCACAAAAAATCTAAAAAAAAGTTTGACGAAGATATATAGAAGTGTCCCTTTATAGAAAAATGATTTAATTCTCGTCGCAATTGTATGATTCATTTTACATAACGATTAACGTTTTGTGAGATATTTAATGATAGATGGTTATGATTTGTTTATTGAATCTTTAAATAATTTTGAGTATACATAGAACTTCTCATATCGAAACAAAAAAGAAAAAAAATACTTGGTGTCAGAAAATGATAAATATGCAATTCGCTTTTTCTCAAACCGTTCTCTTAATAAGCACTTATAAAACACAAAACATGTATTTCTCAACTTAACAAAAAAGACCACAAAACACATTTTTTCCGTTTTCCTTGTAACCCTTATGTTTTCTTGAGAAAATAAAACAATATCATATAAACGCATTTTTTATATTTTATGAAAAATTAAATTATTTTTTTAAACATGATTTTTGACACATTTTCTGACTAATCCATAGTTTTACTTTTTCATTTATTAAATCCTTTCTTTTTCTTTACAAATCTAACACCCGTAACATTTCCTAACGTATTGGTACGTTATGCCAATGAGTTTGTATGCACACAATCAAAGGTGTAACTAGGATGGCAAAAAAGCATGAACCTGATTAGGAAACTTGAAGTTTTTGGGGCGGGACGAGGAATATTTATCAGGTTACGGGGCGGGATTCGTGGCATTAATGAGGATTTTTATCGGGTTCGGAGCGAGGAGCGGGGCACAACCAACACTACTCTCCCCGCCCCGCCCCGAAACTAGATATAGATATAGATCTATTATATTCATGCGTTGTTATATTAATATTTACGTAATAAAAACAATATTATCAATTTTTTTATAATTTTGAGTCTTTGTTAGATTGCAAATTGTGAGTAGAATAACTTCTTTTGTGTCATGAGTTTAAAAGATGTTTTGATTTTTTTAACGTGGTTTATCACTATTTATGTTTAATTTGTTGATAACTTATTAAGGTATTAAGAGCATCTCCAATGCAATGGTTTACACATAACTTTTCACTATTTGGAATAGCTATTGGAAGACTTGATGCATTGTGGCAAAGGCTTTACAAACCACTTTTTTGAGAAAGACTTGGCATATGTCAAGCGTTTTATAGAAAAACATCAAGCTATTCTCATTAATTGTCTACTTTGTGAAAAGCTTTTGGAAAGCTTTTGTGCATTGGAGAGTATTTGTATGAGTGACTTTTTGTAAGATGAAATTTATTGAAAAATTAATTATGGATCAAAGAAAAAGTCTTGAAGGGTAAAAGCATTGGAGATGCTCTAATTAGTAGTATATTGTTAGTGGGTTCTTAATTCTTTATATTATTGCATGTAATGATATTAGTAAAAGATGATGTAAAAATAATAATAAACGAGAAACAACGTGTATTTGTTAGAGTATTGCGTTCGAAAAGGCGCATCGATAAGATCCCTAACGGGGACTGAAGCGGGTTTGAGGGAGCATTTCGCTCCAATGGAGCGCCCTGATAAAATCCCAAATGAGGATTGGGGGCGGGTTTAAGACATGATTCGCTAATCGAGTTTGATGATAAGAATGGCTTCAAGCCCCCTATTGTCATTCCTGGGTGTAAGTTGAAATATTCTTTTTAGTAAACACACAATCAAAGGTGTAGCAACCTATGTTAATCGAAAACATATCAAGCTTATCTTTGATGACTAAACATACATAAGCTACCGCCTAATATACTTGTCAATTGTCATATGGTTTTTTATTGAGTAGGCGGATTGGTTGGCCAACCAATTCCAACATAATATCATAAAAGTAGTATGAAAATATATATTGCAAAACAAAGACAGGTGGAATGAGTCAAAAGAGATGCCACAATGATGCAAATAGGCACCACTAAATCTCATGGGTTGGGTCCCTTTTATATTTCCTAAATTGGCCCATTTACCAACATTCCCGCCTTTTTTTGTGTGTTTTCCCTCCATCGATTTCCCATTTTTTGATTTAATTGATATGAACCTTGATCTTTATCATATACACTACTCCAGTACTATTATTATTAACTTTTAAAAAGATTACGTGCACCTAATAATGTATTAAGGTTGATTCTAATACTAAGCAAATATATATATTAATTAATATAAAATAACCTTATATTCCTTCTCTTAAAGATTTCATTTCACTTGCGTTGAAGGTAAAAAAATCGGTACAACCGGATTAACTATAACTTCTTGATATAACTCAGCATCAAACGCAAAAGGTCACTTTTTGTATTGATGACCTTAACTATCTTGCTACTCTATATAACCAAAAAAATTTGCTTGGGACAAGTAAAAGTTGAAATGCATCGCTATTTTCAAGGCGGTCTTTGAGGATGTGAAATGTGAGCGACGTTACAGGGTCTTAAATGTTTTAAGAGCCCTAAAATTCGTCCCGTTCACAATTATATGCATGTGTACATATATTTTTTTTAAAGAAAAATGTATTTAGATGAGAAAATATCTAAAATGAGACATATGTTGAACATTTAGATATTTAATTTATATTGTATCTTATAGACGGTGATACTTTATATATATACATTTCTTCTCGAAAGACCTCAATATGTGATTCCATCCAGAGCTTTCAATTTTTTTTTAAATTTAAAAACGGCCATGTTTATTTTGTTACTAATAAAATAAAATGATATAAATGAACAATATGTTGAAAATACATATTGTATCTTTTAGTCATTTTATAGAAGAAAATATTAAGTTTAATCTGAGTCCTTGTAACACTCATAAGTTGTTAGGATCAAAAATATGGTGTCTATATGAAAATTACTCTAGTTTATGTTTAAGTTAAAACACAAGGACTAAAAGTGTAATTAGTCCAAAGTGTCCTTGTGTTTTACCTATAAATACTCCCCTCTAATCAACATTAGAGGGTGAAGCTCACATTTGTATTTTTCATTTCATTTTACATTTTAATAAAACTTGAAAATTAGAAAAAGCTTTCTCCTCATCATTATGGCTTATTCTTATTTTGAGCTTCCCCGACCTTCCGAGATCGTGAATCATGAAACCTCACAAGTGGTATCAGAGCTGCAGGAGCGATTCGTGATGTTTTCTGCTTATTCAGTTCAGCTTATTCTAGCTTATTTCTGCTTATTTTGAGTTCTGATTCGGTCCAGCAGCTTATTCGATCATATTCAGTCCAGATTCGGTTATTCTATTCAGATCAGCTTATTCAATTCAGATTCTGATTGTTTTACATCTTATTCAGTAGTTTATTTTCACGTTCAAATTGTTACAGAAATATTAATTGTGCTTATCTTGTGATTGATTCAATCGAAATTGACTGCTTGCGGTTTTATCGCAAGATTTGTTCAATTTTCTGTTGGTCAAAAATCAGTTAGATGCTGCTTATTTTCGACAAACATCATTTTCGGATCTGGTCAACATATACATTCGATAAGTAACAAATTCGGAACTGATCAATAAGGTCAAACTCGAAAGTTATGGTCAAACTCGGAACACTAACCACTTCTTCCGAGTTTAATTTCCAAAAATGGTTCCGAAAGTGGTTTTTACTCAAGATTCATATCTACAACAACTTATCATTTACGATATTCAAAGAAAAGCTACCATTTCGATTTCAAAAATGAATCTCGACAACCGAGTCAACTCAGTGAGTCAACTCGATTGTTACCGAGTTTACATATTTTAACAGATTCATATCAAAAATGAAAACAAGAAAAGGAGAAAGAAGATCAGCCGAATCAAAACAACATCTACTGTTTTAATCACAACATCTGACTCAAACCCAAAACTCAAAACAAATCCAGATCTCAAACATCTTTTCGTGTTATAACAAGAAAGTTATGACCTTACAAGGATCAAAACACGAAAACAGATTCATCATAGATCTGTGAAGAGAAGAAAAAACCCTCTCTTTTGATATACGAATATAAAGATAAGAATATAACAAGTCATGTTATCTTCTTTCTTTTTGATTCGGGTTAACAAGAACAAAAACAAATATTCATAAACCTACCTGAGACCACTTTCATGATCTTGAAGCCACAATCGTTTACTCTTCGTGGGTTTGTCATTCGTTCTATAATTGAATCAAAAGAAAGGTTGTAAGGGTGATTGTGTATCAAGATGTGTTCAGTTGTTGATGGATAGATAAGGTTGGTATTATGGGAGGCGAATGTTGTAATGAAGAGATAAGGGTGAACGTACTGTGATTGAGAAGTGGTAGATGAGATGATTATTTTTGTTTGGTGTTGATAAGAACTGGAAATGGGGGCGTATGTGTTACAATATATGTGATTTAGGGTTATCAACTATAGGGTTGGAGTTATAAATGGTTAGCATTATCTGGATCACAACATGGGTCGGATTAGTGGTTTTTTATGTGCACTTACCGAAATTTAAGTTGGATAAGTAAAGTGATGTTGGGCCTATCCGAATATAGTGAATAAAGTTGGAAAAGATGGGTTGAAAATATAGTGAATGGACTTGATGCTATTTTTAAGCTGAATATCATATGTGGTAGAATGAGTTGGACTATTATGACTTAAAACGCAAAAACAAAAACATCACTTATTGCTTAAAACGATCCGGATAAAAGATTCACGAAAACCGTTCAAAAGGCTAGTCTCGGGATTTAATCGCAAGAATTGATTACGGGGATGATTCGTTATCATTTATTTGAAGTTGAAGTGGAATTTCACGGGTGCGTGTACTTATCATATCTTAAAAGTCAGGGTTGGTTGGATGATGACTTTTAAAGATAACTTGTTCGAGCTTATAGCCGGTTGTTGATGAAGACTTAACAAATCTAGCAATGTGTGATCTATAAACGCAGAAGTTGGTGCTCAATGCACACATTTGCTATCACTTAAAGGAGTTACGTTTTAGTGCTCAGTGTCTCACATAGTTAAGGATTTGTCAAGAGGTGGCGTACTACTTATACTTGATGGTTGGTTGGTTGAGGAGTATAGAGTACTTAGAGATTCGGTAAGGTACATCGCGAGTTCTCTACACCGTTCTTTATCATAGATAGTACAAGATATAAGTCACAAGTCTGGGGCATTCTTCTTCATCATCAAGTTTGTGATAATGCATTTTCTCCATCAGTAATCATTATAAAGAGCCGACAGAATTCAAGGTTGGTATTGAATAAGTCTGAGGAGAAGCGACTTCACACATGACTTCTCTATCGAACATTCGGACGTAACCGAAATATGATTATGTTTGATGGTCATCAAATATAATCAGCGGGAAGAGTGTTCGATAGATGCAACAATCAGGGGGAAGAAATGTGTACATCCTGGTGTACATCCGGGACTTAATTGACTTGGAGTTTCTTACTTCTATGAGTTGTTTGTGTGAAGTCTGTACATGTTCCCCTGAATGGATCGGCTACTAATCCGCAATGAAGAAGTCAGATGTGCTGCTAAGTGTCGTTTACTTCTTCTTCTACAAATTCTGCTGCGAGATTTAACCGACATAGTTAGAAGATTTGTCAACTACATTAAAGCTTCGTATTTGCTTCGAATGGCTGTCTTTTTGGGGGGAATCAGATTACATTGTATTCTCTACAAGTGAAGGAATGATTCAAGCTAAAGTTCATGTTGAAGACAAAGCAAACTGAAGATATCTTTAGCTATTTGTACTTGTAGGATACATTGTAAGTAATTCTATATTCCACCATATTGGGGGAAGATTGTTAGGATCAAAAATATGGTGTCTATATGGAAATTACATTAGTTTTGGTTTAAGTTAATACACAAGGACTAAAAGTGTAATTAGTCCAAAGTGTCCTTGTGTTTTACCTATAAATACTCCCCTCTAATCAACATTAGAGGGTGAAGCTCACATTTGTAATTTCCCTTTCATTTTTCCTTTTAATAAAACTTGAAAATTAAATAAAGCTCTCTCCTCTCCATTATGGCTTATTCATATTTTGAGCTTCCCCGACCTCCCGAGATCGTGAATCATGAAACCTCACAAGTGGTATCAGAGCTGCACAGGCGATTCGTGATGTTTTTGAGCTTATTCAGTTCAACTGATTCGGCTTATTTCTACTTATTTTGAGTGCTGATTCGCTACAGCAGCTTATTCGGTGATTTTTTTTCCAGCAAATTCGGATGAGATGTGGTTTACAAATTCAGTCCAGATTCATATCAGATTCAGTTCAG
>BQNB010043738.1:0-45327 GCA_026074375.1 Tanacetum coccineum | reverse complement strand
TCTAAAGCTCCTTTGTTATCAAAGATGGCTTTAATAAAACGAGTCCACAAAGATGAACCATCAGTTAGAAATCTCCAAACCCACTTGAAAATGAGAGCGCGATTATGTGCAACGATCTATATGGCGCAGGTGTAGTACTTTTTTTGAGAAAAATGTACCTTATATTTTGAAGCGAAATAAGCTAATAACTCGTTTCTCCAAGTGTAGTATTCTTTAGATATATCAAAATTTCTAAAGTCATACTCGTTTTCGTTGCAACCAAATCAGATAGAGGGTCATCAGATTCTTCCATTGAAACAATTAAGATTGTTACCTCAAATTAACGGAAACTGCAAAATTAAAACAAAATAGATGAACAATTTGGCAGGAATCTAAGGATATGAGGTTGCATAAATACAATAGTTAAGCAAATGAGTTGATCATAGAAGCAAAAACTTTTTAAAATCTGAACTTTATTGCTTGGACAAAAAATACACTGTCAAAATAAACAATTCTCCTAGAAAAACGAACACCGATATGGTTAAATAATAATAAAAAAATTTGTTTATCATCATGTAACGAAACAACACATTTTAACAAGATGAGCTCATGTTAGCCTGAGAAAGGGTGACATAAACACACTTAAAGATAAAAACAGTTAAAAAACAAAACTACAAACATAACTAATCAAA
Organism: Tanacetum coccineum; assembly: GCA_026074375.1. Taxonomy (NCBI): domain Eukaryota; kingdom Viridiplantae; phylum Streptophyta; class Magnoliopsida; order Asterales; family Asteraceae; genus Tanacetum; species Tanacetum coccineum. Next base: position 44,656 of record BQNB010043738.1, on the reverse strand, counting down.
TCAAATCAAATCAAATGACGGATTATGTGATTTCGGCTTATATTTCATAACCCAAATTTTCCGGCTTATTCTGAGACTCATGTTATAAGCCATAAAAAGCTTATATAAGCCCACTAGTTATAATCCCCGTGCACGCACAAATATTTTTTTTAATATTTTTAGTTGTGTATTGTTAACAATTAAAAAACAAACAACATAACGTGTCCTAAATGATTTTACTTGTTGGAATAAAAATATGAAGTTTTTGCAATCAACCGTTTTCATGCATTTGGAACAAACTCTTATTTTTTAGGGCAAATTATAAAAAATGTAGTCAATTTATCACTTTTTTCTATTGTGTGTAGGCAATTGTAAAAAAATCGTTTAAACTTTTGAATTTTGACTATTGTGTGTAGTAGGTGACCATTTTACCCCTATGTTTTTTAATCAACCTGTTAACCAAGAAGGGTAAATTGGTCCTTACATGTGGGCAAAATACACACAATAGTCGAAATTCAAAAGTTAAATGATTTTTTTACAAAAAAAATAATTGCCTACACACAATAGAAAAAAGTGATAAGTTGACTACACTTTTTTATAATTTGCCTTTTTTATGTTTAGTATAACGGTAGCATGTTACTTATTAAATACAAATAGATATAAACGCATTCTTTGTTTTATGAGTAAATTACATCGTTCGTCCTTGTGGTTTGCGTTGACCGACAAGCTTCGTCCTTTGACCGAAAAAAGTGCATCGTTCGTCCTTAAGTGGAAAACGTTATGTACCGTTGGTCCCTCCCTTTAACGGCCTTCATTAATTGTCGTTAAATCATCACACATGAGGGTAAAATAGTCCATTTAACAGGAACATGAATAATAAATACATGAGGCTTACCACTGTGGCTCCCACTAGTAACCCTTCTTCAATCCCTCACTCTTTACATATCATCTCTGGGTTTTTAATTAGCCTTCAATCACATTAATTTCACAAATTGCTTTTACTTTTTTTATATTTTTTACACACCAAATACATTAGATCTTAAAAAACACAACCACCCTTTTAAAAAGTAAACAAGTACCAAAACAAGATTCTACTATAACTCATCAAAATCACCATCACCAACAACACACACATAACGTCCATCCACATAATAAAAAACACACTAATTCATCTTTCTCCTATTTCTTCACACTACCATCACCACTAATCTCCGATGGCCATGTTGTCGTCATCTCACCACCGGTAACACCACATTATACAATCACAAGCAAAAACCATCAATTCGCAACCACCAACTACTTCGCCGGCTACAACAGCAGCGCCACCATCATTGCCACCATCATTGGCGCCACTGGGCTTAGGAAAAAATCACAGATTAGATATGGGCTTAGGATATTTTAAAGTAGTGGTGGGGCTCACATGAATATGATTATCGCGTTTTGTGAAGGTGGCCGGAGGTGCTAAAAATAGTGGTGGTGGGTTAATATAAAGATGGTGAGTTTTAATATATATATTAAAGATGAAAATGGTTGGTGGTGGTGGGACCCACATGAGATTTTTTTTAATTTTTGGTGTTTGAAAGAAAAAGAAAAAAAGTATAGCGAATTTACTATAATACCCTCATTTGAGTATCAAAGGAAGTGATTTAATGACAGTTAATGAAGGCCGTTAAAGGGAGGGACCAACGGTACATAACGTTTCCCACTTAAGGACGAACGATGCATTTTTTTGGGTCAAAGGACGAAGCTTGTCGGTCAACCCAAACCACAAGGATGAAAGGTGTAATTTACTCTTGTTTTACTCCCTCCGTCCCAAAATTATTGTCCCCCGACAAAAAACACACAGTTTAAGAAAAATGCATTTATTACTGTTTTCTCTTTCTTACTTTTTGACAGAAAGACAGTTTTACCCTTAGATATTTAATTAAAGTCTTCTTTAAAATTTGTAATAATAATTTCAAACAAGGGTAATATAGTAAACTTGATCAAACTTCTCTATCTATTTTTAGTAGTGGACAATTAAATTGAGACATCCCAAAAAGGAAACGTTGACAATAAAAATGGGACGGAGAGAGTATTAAGTAATGCACGTTTAGCATGTTAATAGAAGTCATAACTAAACCCAGTGAGTTTTTTTTCCAATGTACCACATATTGTGCGAAAAGATCTCTGACTAAATGATCGTGAATTTAAATTCCACTTAAGAAATGTAAGATAAACTTGTGATATACAGTATAGCCTTAGACCAAGATCCTGTGCCCGTTGAGTTTTCTGGAAGTTATTCTCAAGATCCTGCAATGAAAATGTTGTCAGATTGCGATCTAACAAACAGCCCGTCCTCTCAGAGGATTAATATTAGCAGCTGTTCTATCTTATCTCCCAGTATCTTCAGGTGAACTTATCAGGTTTGTGGTTATGTCAATTTTTCATATTATGGTTCACACTGCAATTATAATAAAGCAAATATTTAATATCCTAATTATTATTGACTTTTGGTAAATTTTGACATCTGGCCAAAGAGTTGCTTGGAAAGACATTCATCAGATTCAATCAAAAACGTAAAAATCAAACCAAACCACAAAAAAATTATATACAAAAATATGAAGATAATTCAGTTTAGAAATAAATACCTTAAACCCACAAAACCTTTTGTCTGATTAAACACTCTAAACCTATAAGCAACCACAATATAACGAGGAGTCAAAGATGTATAATTCTATAAATGTTTGAATTATATAAATAACTCTATACTTTTTTACTATTGACGACTATTTTATATAATAAAAAATTTTGAATTGTAAATAATGCAAAAGAAAACACTCTAAACCTATAAACAAGCACAATATAACGTCACTTGAAAAACAAACTGCTCCCGCCGCAACGCGCGGGTACCATCTTTCTCGTATATCTTATTTATCATTACTGAAGACGCCAAAAACAGTGGAAAAAACACTAGCCGGATAAAACACTAGCCCAAAATCTGACCCAACACTAGCCCAAAATACAAAATAAATAATCCACCGACCCAAAATGAAAAAGCAAAACTTACAAAACGGACCTTCAACTTTTAACTATTTACGACTTTTTTATATAATACTTTAATTTTTATCAAATATATACTCCCTCCGTCTCATATTAAATGTCCACTTTGACTTTTTATTGTTTTTCTTTTTCAACTTTAACCTTAAATATTTTTATTTGTGTTATATAATACTTGATGTAAAATATATGAATGTATTGAGTTTTAAATGTATTTTCATTTGGTATAATTTTCATAAAGTATTATATTAACACAAAAAAATTATTTAAGGTCAAAGTTTAAAAAGAAAGACTGCAAAAGTCAAAACTGAACATTTAATATGGGACGGAGGTAGTAATACATATCTACCGATTCATTCGGATAAAAAATACCCGCGAAAAGATCTTTGAATCGCGAAGAAAATGTTGAAGTTTAATATAAATAGGTTGAAAAAAAAACTTACAAACCGTACCCTCAACTTTTAACTATTTACGACTTTCTTATATAATAAACTTTATATATCACATATGTAACGCATATCCACCGATTCATTCAAATAAAACAATACACGCGGAAAGATTTTCGAATTGCGAACAAAACGAGCTCAATATGGCAATGCTTCTGACATACATACGATTTTATAAAAAATGTTGCCGTTTAATATATATATATTAAAAAAGTATACTTTCAAAACACACTCTAAACTGCATAATCAATTCACGGTATTCAATACAAAAAAACCCTTTGAAAAATATAAAACAAGATGTGAGAACACCTCTTAGTTATGGAAAAAAAATACCCCCTTAAGTATAAAAAATAGCATAAACCAACCCCTAAGTTACAAAATAGCGCCGCCGCAACGCGCGGGTTGTTTTGCATCTCGTTATAATATACCCCTCAATTACGATAGAATGAGTTTTGAGTACATGTGTATTTTGTATCTTTTGAAACACTATAATAAAAAACGAAAATGAATTAAGTGACCAATAAGGAAATTTTTAGATTGTTTTAAAAAAAAGAAAAAAAGTTAAAAAGAATAAATTAAGAGAATGTTTCTTATTAAAGAAACAATCTTTTTTTTTAAATACGAAAATCCCCACTTTATGTTTTTCCTTTATCAGGTAAAAGATGAGTATCAAAATAAGCCGTAAAATTTAGGTTGTGAAATATAAGCCGAAATCGCCTAAGGTCATAAGCTCACAGATAACCTTAAACAAACACCCCCTAAGTTTCACAATATTAATTGCATTTATATCATAAAATACACTAAAAACTATTTTAGGTGATTTTTTGATGTTTTGGGTGATCTTTGTTTCACTAAAAATTATGATCTTGAAATGTTCTTAGATCTAGGGTTTATGTTCATGAAAAATCCCTAAATGTGTTATCTTAATTTGTCAAAATTTGTTAAAAATGCACAACTATCAATTCGAGAAGATAGTATCTAGCTATTTACATGATAATAAAACAGAAATCGTAATTAAAGCATCATTACGTATTTATATACCAAATAGAACAAGAAAAAAGTATGAGCATATCTTACCACAACAATAAGTGATAAATGGCTGTTCTAAAAACCCCAGGAAAAGAGGACTAAACTAAAAACGAGAAAGTTTAGGTTAGGGTTTGGGTATTGTAATTTTGGTAAAGAGGGGTGTGTGATATTGGCCTTTATTTACTTGAGGGGACGTTATTTGAATTTTACTAAAGAAGTGACGTGTCACCATCACCTCCACTCGGAAACTAGAATATAGTAGTCTATTACTCGTAAATTTACAGGGTTAAATAAATAATTGTTGAATATTTTTTTAATATATTATAAAAAGTGATATGCTTAGAGCATCCCCAATGGTAAAAGTTGTCAAAGGCTTTTTACTATTCTAGAAAGTCTTTTCATAGGGTTTTTGGCATTGGACCAAAAGCTTTTTGGAAAGCTTTTACAAAGCTTTTTACAAAGACTTGAGAAACCTCAAGTCTTTTGTAAAAGCTTTAGCTAGTGAATGAGATTTTCATTAATGACATTAAATGTATCAAGTCTTTAAGACTTGATACCATTGTAGATGCTCTTAGAGAGTCAGGTATCGTGGCATGTCAATTTTTTTTCAATATCAATTCAACGTCATATCAGCATCTTCAAATTTAACACCTACATATCAAAACACTCATACGCTAGTAAAATGCCAAAATTCTCTTTTGGGATCCACCCACCCACAATTTTATTTTATTTTCCATTTTATTTCAAACAAACTAAATTTTATTTATTCAAATAAAAATACAAAGCATTATACTATGAATCTCGTAATCTTAACCTTCATCTTCCAAAAATCTGTAAACTACAATACGTTTTTCTTACGGAATGTCTTTGTATACCACATATGCTTTCCTCAAATCTTCTTTAGCCACCCTTGCTTGGTCAAACAGCCTGGTTACATCGACAATCGCTTCCTTATGAATGGTATCCTCATTGGTTTCAGTTTGGCACATTATACCCCCGCAGTGAAAACTACATTACATTGTTCGCCCTTTGTTACTTTGGAATCTAAACAATCGTTATCTTGTCAACTACTATCCTTGGTTTTCGAATTGTATTGCATCGTCAGTCCATTGCAGTTAAGTACTTAGCAATTGTTATAATTTCAATTCATTTTACACAACTTGACAAGATGAGTCGTGATGTGATTACGGTTGGTTCGATGATGAGGATTAGAATACGAGAAGGGGAGAATACGTTTCCGTTCAAAAACTTAATTTTTTTTATATCAAATCACCAATCAAGTTAAACGTAATATGAGAAGTGTTGATAATAGATTTGAAATAACACAATATTAACTTCAAAGTACTACACAATCATGATCAACTCAATATACGCAACGATCCACACAATCACGAACACAATGTAAATATAAAAATAAAGCGATAAATGTAAATAAATATGTAAAGTGAAAGGTAAAAGAGAATGCAAACTGGACACGATGATTTATAGTGGTTCGGTCACGAAGCTCCTCTTCGCCCTACTTCACTCCTCGAGTACCCAACTCGAGTACCCACTAGTTAACAAGCTTCCTTTACAACGGAGAAAACCTTACATCGTCGCTTACATTATTTTCCGACACCAAGCTAGATGTCGAGTTCTAATCTTAGCTAGAACCAATCTACCACTTCACTAATGTATTTTGAAGACTAAGAAACTAACCGACTCACACACGACTATTCCGGACTTACACATTTGTCGGATCTAACGTCTACACAAGTTTGGAAGACATGGACTCGATTTATATGTAACAAGTGTTACGAATGAACTAAGTACTCTATAACACATAAGTGATTAGATCAAATCACCTCTATGTGACCTGATCTACTACATGATAATCAAGTAATCAAGGGAGATCACTTTCATGTAGATACATCCTATACATCACTACATACCCCTTAGTACTAGTGGAACTAATCTAAAACGCAACCATGAATCAAGCCTAATGCTAGAAACATAATTGAAAATAAAAAACACAAAACCCCCCTAGTTACTTGTTTTGAGCCGTAGGTTTTTCTCATTAGGAGGAGGGGGAAATGTCTTGGGTATTTTTAGGCTTGGAGATATTTAGATAAAAGGGTGAACCACCCAATGGGTAATAGGGTGATTGGGTAAAAGGGTGAGCTAACCAATGGATAAAAGAATGCATTGGATAATAGCATGCACCTAAATTTAAATTTTGAATTTATTAGTTTCCTTTAATTTTCTAGAAGCTTCTGTGGAAAACTAAAGGGGGGGGGGGTTGAATAGTTTTACCAATTAAAATTTTAGTTTCAAAATATAGATCGAGTTTATGTGAAGTTAATGATGTTGATTGGATGTACGAAATAAGAAATAAATGACAAACACAAATAAAGTAAAGATAGAGTTAGAAGAGATAGAACCGTGACACAAGTATTTATAGCGGTTCGGCTACAAGGAAACCTTCCTTGCCCTACTCCACTCCTCGAGTTCCCAACTCGGAAGTTCGTAAATACTAGTCCACAATCTCCTTGTCCGGCGGAGAAGCCTCACAACGTTGCTTACACTTTTTCTGGTACAAAGCTAAATGTCGGGTTTTAACAAAGGTAGAAACAACCTTGTGTCGCTTACATTTTGTCTGGTACAAAGCTAAATACCGGGGTCTAACAAAGGTAGAACCGACCCAGTTCTATCAAATCTTTCTACAAGAATGAAGGAAGAAAGTACAATGACTAAATGAAGTACAAGATTCAACAAGGTGATCTTGATAAGATGATGGAGACTAGTGATGACATCAATTAACATCTATTTTATAGCATTATTTATCCCAGCTAAATTGCTCATTTTATATTATTTTATGCATAAATGTGTACTTAATTGTTTATATTAGTTATTTGTAGTAAATATGGAGCAATTGATGAAGTTTAACTAAAAGGCGTGCATTTTAGAGCTTAAACAAAGAAATCAAGAATCTGTTGTTCTGACAACCAATACGCCATATCTATCAAGGAAGATACGGCGTATCTGCGCCTAAACTTCACAAGAAACCACGAAGATTTGAAGAGTAATACGCCGTATCCATGAAGACTTATACGCCATATCCACTAACGGTTCATGAAAAATTCTGGAATATATTTATCGTGGTCCCTACTCCAAGAAAACTCTAATATGCTGTATTCAAACACTTCAATATGGCGTATCGACCAAATTCCAGAGACTATAAATACCGAATTCTATATACGAATTTGGTGTGCAATTTTTAAACCGAAGACTAAGAGAAAGACAGTAACCACCAGACTCAATTTTTAGAAGAAAGGAGGAGCAACGAAGGTCTTGCAACGCCCTTTAATCCATAGGAAACCCTTGTAAATTCTTATACTCTTAATATATGTTTGATTGTTGGTATCATTCATTAACTTGGTTAGGTTACCTTAATCGTTCGTTGGTATGTGTTTAATTACACATACCTTTGACCACTAAAACCGGACTTAAATGACTAAAAACGTACCAAAAATACATTTTATTTGTATGTTTTGCATTTGTATTATGCAGGTAATGGATATCTAAGAAAAAGACAAAAATCAAAGCCAAAACGACAAAACCGAGCACGAGAACGGAAAGACCGTGAGAAGTAAAAAAAGACAAAGTCAAAGTCAACAAAAAAGTCAAAGTCAAAGTCAACCCCGGGATGAGGCATTAGAAAGAGCATCGAAAATCGAACCTGAAAACTTAAATTTCCAAGAGTGGGCCCACCCGTACCCACCTAGTGGGCCCGGGTCAGCCCACTACCCATTTATAATAAACCCTTGATAATACAAAAGCCCAATCCTTTTATTTTTATACCTGGCCCAACAAGCCCATTATCACCCTTATAACCCCGTTATCCCCATTCCCTTTATAACACCCCCGTTAGTCCTTTAAGGACTAACGGTGCAAACCCATCCCAAACTCCAAGGACCAAAGATACACCATAAAGGACTAAGTTGCAATATACTTATATAAGTTGAGGGGCCAAGTTTGCCAATTCACCAAACTCCTCACCCTGCACCAAAATTAAACAGGGTAACCTATTTTCCCGCTCCCACCTTTATTGTTACTATTTACCTCCCACCTCCAAAATTATACTTACCCCATGGTTAAACCCACTTAAAACCCCTTCTAGAAGCCAAGAATGATACAAGAGATGACGTCTTTGGGCTCTGACACGTTGGAAATCCAAGGCAATCATTGGGGAATGATTGCGTAGACACAATCAAGGGTTGTGTGGATTTAAAGAAGCACAAGTGAGAATAGAAGGCCAAGATTGAAGCTCCCAATCCTCTCACACAAGAAAACCAGCTAAAGACCTAGAAGCATCTATCCAGCCTATAAATAGAGGGCTTATCCCTTGAAGAGGGGGCTCTCTCTCTCTTTCGTGTAATTTACTTACGTTTTTTTAGAATTTGTGCTTTGTATTTCCTTTCCTTTGTAAAAGTTTCAAGTTAATGAAAAAAGTTTAAGGTTTGTGTTTTAAGTTTCTGTGTTTGATCATTTTATATAACCTGTTAAGCTTTGAAAAGCTATGAAACATCTTATGAATCTCACCTAAAAGCTTCACTAAGCTTTTTGTTTCTTGAATCAAACCTTATTTTACTGTTTTATCACTTTTATTTACTGTTTTAATCATAAAAATCTAAAAAAAATACCAAAAAATATAAAGAAGATCTCATGGAGCATGGTGTATTTTGGATAGCCATAGGTTAGTGCTTATGTGGATAAGCTATAGGATTGTAATAAGTTGTTTTGGGTCTTGAAATTCATAAGAAAAAGCTTAGACTCTTGTAAGTTTCACTTTTAGATTTTTAGTTTATTTACTATTCAACTGCTTATTGTTGCTTATTGCCTGTTCTTATTTACTTATTTATGCTTTGTTATGATGTCTATTGCTTATTATGGTTAGGTTATAGTATAAAAATCTTGTGTGCAAAATTTTCTTATATTTTGTCTTAAATTAGCTTAAAAGTTGCATAATCTTTAATCCTGTTGTTTTTGCTGATTTAAGTGTTAAAAGTTGCTTAATATGTTTGTTATAAGTCATCTATAATCTGGTATTAAGGTTTTGTTCACTAAAAATCAAGTTATTAAGTTAAAATTGGTAAAAACAGTTTTAAAGGAGTGTTTGGGACAGTAGACAAAATGGGTCAAAATGGTTTAAAAATCTTTTTGGGTCATTCACTCATCTTTAACAAGCATTTTTGAGTTGTGATAATCTGTCTTTAAGAAGTTTTAAGGGTTAAAAGCTCATTTAAGGTTTTATGCAAAAAGGTGTTTGAATCTGTGTTCTAGAAATAGATTGAACTGGCTTATTTGATTGAGCTTTTAAAAACAGGTTTCAAGTGTTGTTTTTAGTGTTGTTTTAGAGTCATAATGCAGTATGATAAAGTAGTTTACATGTCCATTAGTTGTGTAAGTTTTTGGTAAAAATCTGTCAAAGTTGCTAAGTGTTTGAAAGTTTGAAAATCAGCTTTTTAATTTGATCATTGTGGCTTATTCTTAATTTCAAAATAGTTTTAGATTGATGATATAAGCTCTTTGAGGTCAAAGCTTAATCTGTTTGTAGGTTATATGTTCATAAGGATCTGTTTAGGTGCTTATTTTTAAGCTCAAAAGTGTGGTTTTGTAAAGATTGCAAAAGTTTGCAAAAATTTGTCTAAGTGTTGAATCAGTGTGAGATAGCTTTTTCATGAAGCTTTTTAAGTGCTTATTTGAATTTCAAAATGCTTTTTCATTGTTGCTTATTGTAGCTTTTTGGCCATTCTTCTTAGTGGTATAAGTCACTAAGCCATAAGGATCCTTTTGCTAGCTTATTTTTAAGCTAGAAAAGTCCCTCTTGGCCTTTTGGCTTATCAGTTTTGGCCAAAAAACTATTTGCTTATTTAGGCTTATTAGCTTTTTGCTTTTGCTTATTCTAAGTCTAGTTTAGCTTATTAAGTTAGATTAAGCCCATTTTAGCTTATTCTCTTTAATTTAGAGCTTATTTAAGCCTATTTGCATTTTAGCTTAAAATTTCTAAGTTTTATAGCTTTTTGATTAAAATGCCATTATAGCTTATTGTAGTTGCTTATTTTTGTTCCTAAGTGCTTTTTAGATATACCCTTTTATCTGTCTTATCTTATTTTAAGTTTTCATTTGCTTATTAGAGCTTAATTTGCCAAACAGTTAGCATTTTTAAGGGTTAGTAAAGTTAAGCTTATTCTGTCCCCTTTAACTGCTTATTGTGTGCTTATTTTTGGTTTATAAAAAAGTTGTTTTGCAAAAGTTGCTTCTTTTTAAGCTCTCTAAAAAGTTGTAAAAAATGGAATTTAAAAAACATTTGGGAGTTTGGGGAAGTCCCAGGTGAGCAAGGCTCAAACCCGGGACCCTACCCTACTACCCAAACGTTTTACACAACACACACACTACCAGTTGCCCTGGGGTCTTTTTCGATTTAACTTTGCACAATTAATTCTTTATAGTAGTTTTAACCATTTTAGCTTATAAGCCGTTTTTGGCTTATTTCACAGCTTATTTGATAAGCTGTGTTCCCCATCTTATTTTTATTAGATCCCTCATTGTTCAATGCACTTTTGCTATTTTTTCCAGATTTTTATTAAATAGTTTAGTATTTTTAAACATTTAATTTCATTTAAATCGTTTTTAATTCATAAAAAATTATAAAAAAGTCAAAAAAATATAATTCTTTTTTAGAAAATTTTCTTTTAACATTTAGAACCTAGGAAAATTAGATTTGCTATCGTAGGGTTTAAATTGCAAAATTTGTTTTTTAAAGAACGAGATTGAATCCCGTGCATGTTTTTAGTGTTTTCAAGCTTAAATCTTTTCCGTTTTTGGTCTAGTTTTCTTTATTCTAGCTTTTTAGTCAATTAAGACTTATAAAAACTAAAAAGATCATTTTAGGACTTAATTTTGATAATTTAGGGTTTTTAGGTCCCGTTTAGGATTCCTGTTTTGCGTTTTTTGTTAAAATTTGTCTTACCTTAATTGTTTTTAAGTTTTTGCCTTAATTTTCTTGTAGTTTTAGATAACCAATCATAATCTTGTTCCATTCAAGCATCGATTATCAAAACGACTCTCGACTTTCAATTGCATTCCTCGTTGGGGATAACGACCCGAGAATCATACTCCCGGATTACTATAATTGAGATTTTTTGATTCTTATCCTTATATTTATATATTTATAAGTATATTTTATATTTATTTATATATATATATTTATAAAGGGTATAATCAATTGACGATGATTCGTCTATCAAACCTGTATTCTTTATAATGGCTATTGGCTAATACCTTTAGGTATTAGCCATGTTTATGATAATTTAATGTTTGGTTTATGTTTATTCTGATTACTTCTTGTAAATTGTGTGTTGTCTTATGATTATTAATTTATACTCATTTATGTGCTTAAGTATTACAATGGCTATTGTTTATGATAATTTAATGTTTGGTTTATGTTTATTCTGATTACTTCTTGTAAATTGTGTGTTGTCTTATGTTTATTAATTTATACTCATTTATGTGCTTAAGTATGCGACCTATCATTCAACTGGGTCGAGAAAGCAGACCTAGTGGACTAGATACCGTGATAGCTATCCATATTGCGATTTATATATCTAGAGCAATAGGATCACAAGTAGCGTGATGTCTTTATTCATGGTTTAGTGAACAAGTTAGACTAGCAGGTGACCTAAGATCAACAAGTGACGTTCTGATTCCTTGGGTAAAGATTTGGACAAGTGGACTACTAGTATATAAAGAGCCGTTAAGCAGTAAGTTAGTAAAGTATCGTTAAGCTAGGATTCGATAAGATCACCATTATTATCTCCTAAGATAGATTATAAGCAACCACTAAAAGGTTTATGTGGAATTGGTTAATTGTGACAGAATTGCCAAGTCTAGGTCTTAGGAAGAAGTACCGCCTAAGTCTAGGAATGATATATCAACAATTAGACAGGACAATCATTGCACTTACAAACTAAAACCAGCATTATATTTGATTAAACATGGTTAATACGTTTTCCTTGCATAAGGCTTGACCGCTTCTCTATCTTCTAACTATCAAATTTATGTGTGTTATTCGCCCTATCTCAGTCTAGGTAAACCCAAACTCGTGCCAGTCTCTTAGGCTGAAAAACCCCCTTTTTACCATTAGTTTAGGTTTTACTTAGGTATAACTTAGAATAACTTAGGACTAACTTAGATAACTAAAATACTGATAATTAAGTATTAACGTTCTCGCTCTTAGTGATCGGCACTCTACTTACCAACAAATCTACAACTGATCGGGTACACTGCCCGTTAGTGTTGTTCTTAGGTTTAGTCGGCAAAATATAAATAGTAAAACTTGATAACAAATAATACCTACACACAATGACACATCAAATTTTTGGTGCCGCTGCCGAGGAGTGAAATTGTTTAATTCTTATTTATTAGTGTTTTTAGTTTAGTTTAACTTAGATTAGTTTGCGTTTTATATTATTGCATATTGTGTGTGTTTACTTTTTTGCATTATTTTTCTTTTCTGTTACTGTTCTAGTCGACTGACCAATACGACGTATTCTAACTATTGGATACAGCGTATTACCTTTTCGACACAGATACAGCGTATTCGTATTCAACAGATCAATAAGGCGTATTAAGTCAATTGAATACGACATATCGATCATCTGATTCAGTAGTAGGTTTAAATTTTAGTATTCGGGGTTTGGTGTTTAAATTTTTCTATACACCTTTTTCCAAACTGATTATGCTAACAATTTTCTAGATCTTTTCAGTAGCTAAGATGAAGGTAATTAAGAAAGAACCAAAATTCCTATGGATGTTCCAGATCGAGTATGACTTGTTCACTTGTGATACACCTCTTGGAATGAATGACGATATGTTTACTTACGAAGTAGGAATTCCTGGGCTTTCTTATCCCCCACATGGTTAACAATAATGTGATGACCTTGTAAACTCTGATGATCTTGATGTTTATGAACCACGAGTGTGTTATGATAAAAATGAAGGAATTTATGCTGAGCCAGGGATTTTTGTTAACAAGAGGTTGGTTAGGCTCATGGATGTGACTATCGAGGAATGGTTGGATTTAATGTATGGTGATCATAAGATATTTGATAGGAAGATTAAGGAAGAAGTGATTTCTAAGTGGTTAATTCAAAGTTACAAGAAACAGTTTAATGAATATATGGAGATAAAGAAACAACGGATGACATATGGAGTTGCTGCTGATATGGAATATGACCTATCTGATGTTGATTTTACTGAATGGATAGCTTTGAAATTTAGTAACCATTTGACTATGGATTGGTACACGAAGAATGCATTGTGGATGTATTGGATTAGAGGGGATGATGTAGAGGTACTTACTGACAAGGAGCTTTCTGATCTTAAAGAGACATACGTGAATGAAGAAGATGAAATTGCCAAAATCTTTAGGATCAAAACTAACATATTCCACTTTGAAACACCTGTGTGCAAGTCATTCAATGAGTTCAATTATCTTCTTAAGATTAATACGGATTTGCTTACTCATGATATTCCTGGATTCAAGATATATAAAGAATACAAAAACGCATGGATCCATGAATGAAATGAAGACGTGTCATGGGTTCCTGAAGAAACATGGTCGGAGAATGGAGTACCTTATGAAATAGTTAACCACTATCGCATACCGTTTCATTTTAAAAATAGACATGTAGAGTGGCCCACTTGTCATTCGAAAGACGATGGATATTGTGATGGAGGAGACCTACTAGGAATGATTCAGAATGAAAACATAGTTTACTTTTAAGATTATGAATGGTATGAGGGATTTGAGGATGGTGAATTAAAGAATGAAGCCTTAATGAAGAAGACCAATCACATAGGAACCAATGCTAACTATAACGCTTATCTTGATATTTCTCGAATATTTAATAGTCGTGCATGAAAGAGCAATGAAGAGGCAACTAAAGATGAAAGGAAACCAATAAACGATTATGGTGTCGGTGACTCAGATGACCACTTAATCTTAAACAATGCACCTGACTATGCTAATAAGGAAGAAGTGCAATACAAAAAAGAGGGTGTGAATTACTTAGGAATCCTCACGAGATTCCGCCAACCTGCAAAATTAAAAGGTTTGAGGTGATCAAGTACTCATTTGGACCAGTGGAAGAGTTTGTTGCTATCAAAGAATATGGGTACAATGATTGGATGAAAACCGAAGAAGATGCGTGTCACGTCTACCGGGATATCTTCGCCAAAATGGATGAAGGTTGATTCGTGACAAGGGTAGAGTAAAAAGAGCTGAAGACAAGTCTAACTTAAAGACTTTGCTGTAAACAAAAGTGCTTGCCAGGAGACAAACCGGAATGTAATTTTCAATTTTTATCGAGTATATCTTCCCAGACTGTCGATACGGCATATCCAACCTCGATGGATATGGCGTATTGACTATCTGGACGTTATCCAGTCTTTACTTTTTTTCATTTTAAACTTTATTGTCAGTTTAGTCTATACGGCGTATTCATTAAATGAAAACAAAAGTAAAGAATAAAATGTATAAGTTTTAAATTGGAAACTTTTACTTCCTTTTCCCCTTTTTTGTCGAAACAAAAAGAGTGTCGAAGCAAAACTAATAAGAGATGCAATGTAGTGAAGCAAAATGCAATAAATATTATGCAATGCAAGCACTATGAATGAAGATCGATCCGAAGAGGATCGAATTCAATGCTCCCCCTTGACGGATGCTCCCTCTAGATGAGGGTGTCAAGGAATCCAAATGGGTTTGATACTACAAAATAGAATGTTAGTGATAAATAATACAGATGTAAGCTCCCCCATGCTTTGTGAGTACCTACAAAAAAAATAGTAGACATGCCACTGTTTGCCTGGTTCCACCGAAACCTTTTCAAAAGGGTACCACCCTTCATAAACAATGGGATCTGGGTCCTGTAAAAAAAGTCAGAACTTGACTTTTGAGGAGGGTTAGTACATACATAATTAAAGATATAGTAAAGAATACGATGCATAATCACAAGGAACAATATAGCCAAGACAAGTATAGAACATATAATCCTTGCAATAAAATGAACAACTATTTTAGTGACCTTTTGTCACTTATAAAATAGGTAAAACTAAGAACAAGGAAATGTTCTTATTAAACTAAACTATAAATTAAACAAAATACAATTTATTCTTTTAACCATTACCAAACATCCTAAGGGAAGATTTGGTGCATAAGAGTATTGAAGCTTTCGAGAATGTGATTTAGAATGAATCTCATATCGTCACGAAAGTCATTGACGATCACTTAGGTCCTTTGACAATGCTCACAAAACGTCTCATGAGTAAGCGGAGGTAAGATATCATTTGATCACATCGGTTGAGAGTGTGGCGGAAGTTGTGGTGGTAAAGGTGGTAGAGTAGGTTCCATGACATCGGGAACCGGTGGTGGTTGACTAGCCAAACGTTCGATGGTGTCGAACGTGGGTTAAGGAGGTGGAGGATTGACGGTCTGTGGTGAGATATCTTTGAGAGAGTCAAAAAATGGATGAGGAGATGTGGGAGGTGTGAAGAAAATTGTAACATTTCTCAATTTCAGGTCATTTTACGACATCTATTATTCGTCACTATTTATTTTGGTCTGATACGCGTTTACTTTTAATATTTACTTTTAAGCTAAATCGCGTAGACTAGAAATAATCAATTTATGTAAACGGTCATCAAATAAATTAAGGTTTACCTCAACCAAGTGTCATATGATTATTAAGAAGTTAATTATTAACTTTACGTACTTTATTTTTATTGGTCACGTAAAGGGCTTACGTTTCGCAATAAAATACATTTGGACACACCCTGGAAACACCTAGACTTACCTAGACTCAAACAAATACACACTTTTAAATCCTTAACTCTAATTTAAATCAATTTTGTGTAGGCAACCCACTAGGGGCCGGTTATGCACACAAACACACCTAGAAATCTTCTAATGATCTCCCAAAG
Organism: Tanacetum coccineum; assembly: GCA_026074375.1. Classification (NCBI taxonomy): domain Eukaryota; kingdom Viridiplantae; phylum Streptophyta; class Magnoliopsida; order Asterales; family Asteraceae; genus Tanacetum; species Tanacetum coccineum. The sequence continues at coordinate 28,142 of BQNB010043738.1, read as the reverse complement.
TACATGTACATCACTTGGTTAATTAAGGTTAGTACTTAATGTCTCCCATTAGCCTTTACACATTGGATATTAACCAAATGGCCTAGCTTTTACCCCTTAGGCCATGGCTACATGCATGTATATACACAAATCCTTAAGATTTCAAGAATCAAGCAAATCTTGTACATCACTTGCCTAATTAAAGCTTGTACTTAGTGGTTTAGCTTAATACAATGGGTAACAAACTAGAAATCCTCAAAAACCACTAGGATTAGGGCACGGTTTGGTTTGTTATGTGACTAGGGAAGTTAACTAGCTCATTGCCAATAAATACACACTCACATATACACTTGAACACTTCTAAAACTCTCAAACTCTCTCTCAAGCAAAAACCATTCTCATTACTCTCAATTACATTCGGGTTCAGTGATAACCGAACCATACACGCTTATATTTCATTCTAAGGATTCAAGGTGTATTTAAGTTCGCGTATAAGAAGTATTAAGAAGTGTATACGAGCTAGGATTGGATATACGCAAAGTCTTGGAGTCTTGGTAAATAATTTGGACGTATAAATAATACGTGGGTTGTCTCATTTCCCACGCACACTAGAACCAAAACATTAGGACCCTTGTAAGTCGCAGTTTAACCGTATATCCTTACTATTATAATTGTTTTCTTTGTTAGCTAGCCAATATGACTCGTATATGTTTATATGATGTGCTAGTAAGAGTTCACACATATTAAGTGCGAAATATACGTGTTATACGCAATGACATGGCGTATAATGACTTGTGTGGTGTAAGAGTACAAGGGAACACGTAACACGTGGGTTATTAACAAGTGAGACTTTAAAACCATTCGTTTATATGAAAAACTTGACTTTGATGTATACGTATACCTTATACACGATTTTAACGAAAACTATACGTAAACATTTCGAATAAACACGACACAATGGCTTTGGAAGGTATACACGACTTAAACCAACGTTTGCATGTGTAACACGACTAGTGTATAGGGGCTAACAAACGAAATATAGTTGCTAGGACTATTTTCGAATCCTATATATGGTTAGAGAAACCAATGGACCTCTCACGATCCAACATGCCACGTTCGGGCCCAACCGGCCCAACGACCCATTAGTGAAGACTCTCAACTTATAATTAAGCTCCCATGAGCTTATCGAGGGCTTATATAGAACATGAACCCGTAGGAAAGAATCATATGTTTAAGAAAACTTAACGGGCCACAAGCGGGTCCAATAAGGCCGAACAAGCCCAACAGGCCCAACAGTGGGGCCCACGAGGTGGTAATAAGCTCTATGAGCTTATTAAAGTAACCTACAAGCTTATTAAAACTTATATAGACCTACGTATCATTAAGGACCAAACCGAAACCTTAATTGGGCTTAACGGCCCATTTTCGTGACCCACAAAGCCTATAAGCCCCAAATAAGCTTAGACAACTTATTTGTGAGCTTAGGCAACTTATAAGGCTTATTATAAACCTAGTAAGGTCAATGGACCCAAATGAACTAAGCACAAACATGCACAACACTTATCGGACTCGTAATGGGCCTAAAAGCCCATTACCGGAGCTTAAGTGCTTATTTAATAAGCCATAAAATGAAAACAGCTTAATCATAATCCCGAATGCTTAATGAAACTAGAAAATAAGTTGTATTATGTATAAACCCTTTTGCAAAATAAACAGGCTAAGAATTGTTGGGCCAACAAGCCCAATGAGCTCGAATAAGCTCAAATAAGCTCACCCGAGCTTATTTTTCAGCCAAACAGACTCAACTGAGCTTATTGAATATGGGAAATAAGTTGAAATCAATAGGAAACCCTAATGGACCTTTGTGCAAACTTTCGGTAAAGGTTGTTGGGCCAACGAGCCCAATAAGCTCATCCGAGCTTATTAGTAAGCCAAACTGATTTGTGTAGCTTAAATAAGATTACCAAGTGCCTTCATGCTTTTTAAAACTTAATCGGACCTTTAAAACACTTATTGGACCTTAACGGGCCCAATAAGGTCCATTAAGCCAAAATAAGCTCTCCCAAGCTTATTTATAAGCTGGAACAGCTTATATGGCTTATTGGAGCTTAATGAAATCTAATGTCACTTGTTAGAACTTAATTGGAGTTAAAATGCGATTTTTACAAGTTAAGGGACAAAATGTGCCAATTTAGAAACTTGAGGGTTTAAAACTGCCAATTCACTATTTTAGTAAATTGAGAGACTGTTTATGACACTTCTGAAACTTAAGGGGCTGTTGGAACATATAAGGACCCAAAGTGTAAACTTTGTAAAGTTGGAGGACTAAACACGTACAAGTGAAAACTTAAGGGTCTAAAGTGTAAATGTTACATTTTCATAAACTAAAGGGGGCTGTTTTGTAATTACATAAAACTCAAGGGTAATTTATAAACAAAGGTGATTTTATAAACACTCAGCGAATCGGACAAATTATATTCGGATATTATACAAGTAAACCTTCGATTTAATAAATATGGATATTTATTAATAAACGTTTATACGTATACCAGGACATGTGAAATCGTATACATTCCCAAGAGCCATCAAGTGAATACAAATACATTAAACATGTACACCACCACACAAGTGATAACAGTATATATATATAAACTAGCCATTTATTGTAGTTTATACATGGAGTCTTTAGCCTAAATTTGTAGACTAAGACTGGCCGTATTTACTTAGGTATTTGACGGTGTGATTCATACTTGGATATCTATTATCATTCGGAGGACTATTTACTAAGGTGAGTTCATAGCCCCATGTTTTACAATTATTTAAATGATTTACATCTTTGGGGTGAGAACATGCTTGTTTTACAAATTGGACGCAAGTGTACATTTTATACAATGATTACGTGTTTGCCTAAGTAGCGATAACCCACTGAGCCTTGTATCATGAACTGTCAATTACTGGATTATGAGCGCGAATGTTATAAATATATCTATTTGGGATTGACAATTCCCGTTCGGGTGATTAGCTATCACCGGGAACGAACGTATACCATGTCGGATTTGGGATATTGCGGGTTAGAACATCATTCACGGGCATTCATTGGCAATATATTGCATTCATACATGTCGAGCTTCAGTGTCATGAGCTTAGGAAAACGTAATTACTTTTTATGATGTTTGCATTTGTTGCTTAATCATACACTTGGAAATCTTGCGGTCCTACTATTGATTTACATAAACCTATGAATTCACCAACTTTATGTTGATATTTTAAGCATGTTTTCTCAGGTCAATAAGGCACGGGGTGCTCAGATACATTGGGGGTCACTCTTTGGAAAGAGTCAGTACTAAAGATTTGGGCGTATTACATTTTGGGAACATTTGTTATAAACCGAAATCTTTACTTATATTGTCGAACAATTTGAAGCCATGAGCTTATGTAATGAACAAGCATTTTGTTAATCCAATGTATCTTTTTAAAACGACACGTTAGTGGTCGTTCTCATATCTTGTGCTATTGATCTATGAAGTAACGCCCTCGGATATTCAACATTCCGCTGCTACCCAGATTTGGGGGTGTTACAACAATGGTGCATACTTGAGCTAAAAAGGCAAAACGTGCAAAGTTGACGTAAATACGAAAAATAAAAGTATGACATATAAAATATATATGTAAGATGATAAAAATGCATAGAACATGAGGACTAAATTTAGTCTAGATTCGGGTTCATATTTAATTTACTTATTACGACATACACGTAAAACTAAATTTTACTCAATACTAAAATAAATAATAAAAGTACAAGATTAAATAATGACCTAAAAAAATAAAAATAATAAAAAATATAGATCGTTAATCAAAGCCACACTCGTAATCGAGGTTAAATAAGAAGGCGGTCCAAGCCAAAATGACCCGAAATGCACAAAATAAATTACAAAAGTTAATTTAGTCAAAGAAGCTATAACAACGCTAATGGTTGTTAACATAAAATAGATGGTTATCACATGAGCAGTTAAGGAAATGTTGTACTATCATATATAATGCTTTGAATTAGCCAAATGATTATCATTATAGGTGAATTATAGAAATATTAAATTCTCAGGTTGATTATGGAGGTTGTTTTGCAATTTCAAACCATTTATCTCTACTCTATGGACCTTCTGATGTTTTGAAATTTCAAACCATTTATCTCTACTCTAAAAAAATTACAATGATGACACTCATTCCACTACCCGATCGTATTATTCTCTACTCTACTTACCTTCTGATGTTTCATTTTTTGATTTTTATTGTCTAAAATTTAACGTTTATATGGATTTTTGTACATGATGTCACCAAGTGGGAAAGTTGAGAATATTTCCTTTGGTTTTTCATTTAGGTTAGAAGAACATGCAGAAAAGCAAAAACAGATCTTTTCAGAGCTGGAAGAAAAGAGTCATGTAAAAGAAGCGGAAAAGACAAAATTGAAAAAAAGGTCAAATGTCTTGTATTTTGACTCTTTAGTCCATGGAATTATGATTTGATTAATACCTTTAACTTAATGTGGTATCAATGCATGAAAGCAAAGAAGTAAAATTTCAAGAGTTGAGGAAGAACTTGACATTTAAAGCTCCATCAATTCCAAATTTTTACAAAGAGCATGGGGATTCTGTCATGCTTCCCATAATTTTATGCATCATCGATGGTTAAGTATGAAAGAAGCACTCCCTTGTTTGCATCTTTCATTTTATTAATTATCCAATGCTCAAATGAATAAATGTGCTTAAATGAATGATGATGGTGATGAAGATATTAGTTAGGTTGAAGAGTACGAGGAAATATCGACATTATTTGCAAATGAGCATACTCCCAGGTAATCCACGCACTAGGGAAGTGTTTAGTTACTTTAGTACAGATTAATGGTTATGATTTTCTTGAAAGTATGTATCCGTATTGATATCGTAACCTGAATTGAATTGTTGTTGCAGATGATGGAGGTGGAATGAACCTAGAGGGCCTTCGGAAGTGCATGACCTTAGGATACTCAACAAAGAAGAGTCACTCTTTCTATACCACAACAATACCTAATCATGATTTGGTAACAAAATTTAAAGAAATATCTTTTACATAAGCCGAAAAGTAAATGCGACTACAGGTTTGCTTAAGTCTCTGTGATATATACACACCATGTGCTATTGATCATTGCAGATAGGCAGGTTGGTATTTTGGGGCTAATATGTTTTTGTGTTGTGTGGATTAAAGTTAATATTTTCCTAATAAATAAAAGCGCTTAGTAATTGGAAAAATAACAAAAGTCAATGTCTATCTTTTATATATACATATGTCTTTTTAAGGTTTAAAAAACAAACTCCACTTCATTGTTGAAAGATCTAAAAACCAAAGAAAAAAACAAACTTGGTTTAATATAAAAAAATTTAAAAATAATAGTTATGCAGGTATTATTTGATCATTCGAAAACTTATGTCACAAACCCGTAACCGAAGGATACCAAGAAGGAGTTTATTATTCTCGTGAGCGACGGTTATATTTTTGCATTTTGTATGCAACTTTCAAGAGTCATAAATGTATAACTGTATATATTTCATTATATATAAAAATTTAGTTTATATTTCTTTTCATTGTTAATGCATTCAATAGATTATTCCGTATGTTTATAGTTTATTTATCTTTACTTAATTTTTTGTAAACGATATTCACAAAACAAGCCCGCCCATCGGGCAAACAAACAATAGAACCACCTTCTTTCTTGAAAACTTTATTACAAAAAAACAATTACATAAACAAAATGGTTTAAAAAATGTTTCTATAATAAAGAAATTTATTAAACAAAATATAGCTAAAATAAAAATGAAAACAATAATCACAAGTCATACCCGCCCATAGGGAGGGTTTTGCAACTAGTATATATATATAAGTTAAGGTATTAGGGGTATTGGGTATCAAAATGCTAGTTTACGTAACTTACTTAAAAGTTTTAAAACCGTATGCATATGAAATGTCAAACATGCTTATTATGATGATAACATACTAGTTATGAGTAGACTAAACTTAGTTTAGAGTCGTTGTGCGTTCAAAGACGTTTTTCACAGTTTGCGAGATCACTTCTCAGTTTTAGGTTAAATTAAGTTTTCACGTGTTTAAAGTAAAATGTTTCAACTTTATAAATAAATTTAACTCCCAAAATTGTCAGTTGTCACAGTCTCCCCTTGTTAAGAAAATTTCATCCCGAAATTTAGTTTGTGTTACCCGGTGATGAGGTGTTTGGGACAGATGTAGGTAACGGATGCTTGAAGAATTTCAAGGTACACTTTTGACCTATAGTATGGGCTCCTATTAGCTTTCGACTAGCTAATTCAGTAAAGTGTCAAGTGACTGAGAAAGTTGGGTGGCATTGTTTCTTTGACTAAAAGCAGTGGATACGAAACTCCTATTGGCACTTGCATCAATTTAAACAGGAATATGAAGATTTTTGTGGAGGAACGTACCCGTAACAACGTTAAGGTCGCTGACAAACAGAGGAAGCTTCACCAGTTCCGTTTTGAATTCTCTCAAGTCTGACAGTACTTTCCTGATGTTCCCTCTTTCCTCCACATACCATGGCATGCATGTCACCGAGGAAAAAGTCCAACAGTCACTTGTTTGGTGGCCAACCTTCTTGCAGTTCTCACATGGAGCAGAGCAAGGATCGTGATGATGAAATTCGCACTAGTTGTAGAATGGTAAGGTTCCAGTATATCCTTTCTTGTTACATGATCCAGCAACATATGCTCTAACCACTTCATGCCTCTTGTTTCATTGTTGGTCCGAATTTCTTCCACGATCATCTTCCTATTTTCTTTTATTGTCAGCATCCTTTGCGACCTTGGCCCTTACAACTTGATCCATCAAATCATGCACCAATCGGATTGCTTCTTGAGTCTTATTCGGCTTTGAAGCAGTCACCTTTCCTTGAATGTCTTTCGTGAGTCCCCAGATATAACGTTCAGCTAGGGAATGGTTGTTTTAAATGGAGCTTCAGCCATTCGAAGAGAGATTGTCCAAATAGAGAAAAAAGGAATGGGGGAAATGGAGTGCACAAGCTGGGTATACGCATTTGAAAAGCGGAGAAGAATGGAATGCATCAAGGAAACCCGAACCTCCAATGTCTCATGGTACGTTCCTCTTAAACAACGCTATGTCTTCTAGATTATTGACACTGGTGCTGATCAAGCTTATATTGTCTACCTGCGTTTAGTTTTCCCTGATTAACATCGCCCCAACTCTATTAGAAAATAGTTATGATGTCGAATTAGCTGATGGGAAATAGTCCGGAATACAATATTATACGGTTTTTTCGCTTTAAATCTTAAACCGTCCGTTTAACATAGCTCTAATCCGTGTAAACTGGTATTTCGACGTTATTATGGCAAGGATTTAGTTAAGAAGGTGTCACGCCGTGATCGTGTGTGATGAGAAACTTGTTAGAATTCCCTATGGGAATGAAACCTTGATTTTTCGTGGAAACGAAAGTAACAACAATAGAGAATCTCGGTTGACCATTATCTTATGTTCAAAGGCTTAAGAGTACATGGCGAAAGGATGTCAGATCTTTTTGGCACAGATATCCGGCCAAAGAAGAGGAGACAAGTCGGAAGGAAAGCAACTTAAGGACGTACCAATCGTTCGAGATTTTTCGGAAGTGTTTCCCGAGGACTTGCCAGGTCTTCCTCCAGCTCGACCGGTGGAATTCCAGATCGACTTGATTCCAGGAGCCGCGCCTGTAGCTCGAGCACCGTATCAATTGGCACCTTATGAAATGAAGGAATTGTCGGAACAACTGCAAGAGCTTTTCGACAAAGGCTTCATAAGACCTAGTTCCTCACCTTGGGTGCCCGGTCTTGTTTCGTCCATAAAGAAGTATGGTCATTCATAATGTCCTTGACTACCTGAGGATAAATTAGCAACAGTGAAGAAATCGTTATCGCTACTCCCGAGGATAACGATTATTCATCAACCTTCAAGGATCCACATTTATTCAAAGATAGATTTGAGATCGGGTTATCACCAGCTGAGAGTACGAGAACAAGACATTCCAAAGATGGCATTCCGAACTCGGTATGGTCATTACGAGTTTTAGGTTATGCCCTTCGGACTAACAAACGCACCTGCGGTATTCATGGACCTCATGAATCGAGTGTGCAAGCCCTACTTGGATAAATTCATAAGTCCTTTTTCGTTGATGATCTATTTATTTAATCAAAGGAACAAGAAGGAGCACGAAGAACATCTTAAGGAAATTTTGGAATTGCTTAAGAAGGAGAAGTTGTATGCCAAGTTTTTAAAGTGTAAATTTTGTTCCGAAGGTACAATTTCTCGGTCACGTCATTGATAGCAGAGGTATTCATGTGGATCCAGCCAAGATAGAATCTATCAAAGATTGGGCATCTCCTAAGACACCGACGGAGATCCGCTAATTTTTAGGTCTTGCTGGTTACTATCGAAGGTTTATTGAGGGATTTTCGAAGATTGCTAAATCAATAACGAAGCTTACTCAGAAAGGAATCAAGTTTGACTGGGGAGAAAAGAAAGAAAATACTTTTCAGTTAATAAAGAAAAAGTTGTGCAGTGCGCCAACTATGGCTTAACCTGAAGGAAGCAAAGATTTTTTGGTCTATTGTGATGCTTTACACAAGGGTTTAGGTGCTGTATTGATGCAGAGAGAGAAGGTGATTGCCTATGCTTCTCGACAACTAAAAATTCATGAGAAGAACTACACCACTCATGATTTAGAACTTGGATCGGTGGTGTTTGCTCTAAAGATATGGAGACATTATCTATATGGAACTAAATGCACCATGTTCACCGACCATAAAAGTCAACCACACATTCTTAGACCAAAGTGCTAAAGCCATGAGGCAACGCCGTTGCTAGAAATTAGCTAAAGAGATAATGAATTGTGACATTCGTTATCACCCAGGGAAGGCAAACGTAGTGGCCGACGCATTGAGCCGTAAGGAACGGATTGAGCCATTGCGGGTCTGAGCCTTAGTTATGACTATTGGCTTGCATCTTCCTGAACAAATACTAAAAGCTCAGATCGAAGCCCTGAAACCAAAGAACATTGAGAAAGAAGATTACGTGGTATGTATCAAAAGGATATACCCAAGGAAGGTTGAACCACGCGCGAGGGAACATTATGTATTAAATGGCAAAAGTTGGGTTACCTTGCTACGATAACTATAAGATCTGTGGTGTATGGCATGAATCCCATAAGCTAAGTACTCTACCATCTCGGTTCGAAAAGATGATCAAGACAGTGAACAATGTCTATAGTGGGTGGGCCCAATAGAGGCGAAGCCGACATCGCCAATATTTAGCAAGTGCTTGACATGTGCAAAGGCAATGCGAAACATTAAATGGAATCTGGCATTTTCAGTATAACCAGCAATACCCGAGTGGAAGTGGGATAATATCACGATGGATTTTATCACCAAGCTTCCTAAGTCGTCACAAGGTTTTGACACCATCTGGGTGATTGTGGATCGACTTACAAAATCTGCTCACTTCTTGCCATAGGTAGAAACCCATTGGACAGTTGGCAAGTGTACCTGAACAGGATAGTAGCAAGACATGGAATACCTGTTTCAATCATCTGTGATCGTGATGGGAGGTTCACATCAAATTTCTGGAGATCAATTTCAGAAAGCTTTGGGTACAGATCTGAGTATGAGCACCGCGTATCATCCAGAAACCGACGGCCAGAGCGAGAGGACAATCAAACTCTCAAAGGATATATTGCTGCTTTGCGTGATACTATTTTAGAAAAGGCCTGGGTAAGCATTTGCCATTAGCCGAATTTTCATATAACAACAATTATCACGCTAACATAAAGGCCGCACCTTATGAGGCACTTGTCAGAATCCCTAGAATCACTTCACTTCATATTATGATGAACAAGAAAATAAGCTAGGAGATGATAAGAATTGTAGAGAGAGAAACTAGAAAATTAGGAGGATTACTTGCAAAAATGAAAGTCTTACAAATGAACCAACCCACCTCACCTTCCTTAAGTGATAGTTATATGTATCAAAGACTAAAAGGCTTTAATGCCTTTAGTAATTTTACGGGCCGGGCTCGGGATTACTTGGGCTTTCGCTCGATATACGTGATCGGTTAGCTTATATTTAAGAGCCTGTTTACCCGTCTAGCCTATTACAACGTATATTAATTAATGACCGAAACCTAATATAATTAATGACTAACTTCCATTGGTTGACTCCATAATTTTTTTAAGGCTAATAATCTTCCCCCGAATGAGTTCAATGTGACACTGAGTAATCCTTCGTGGAGATCAATGAATTTCTTTGTCGTGAGCTCCCTTGAGATCTTTGCACTGTCTACATTTGTAGGTTTGTTCCTTCTTGCTTGTGATCATGATCTTGAGCTTTGTCAATACTTTTGACTTTTTCTTTGCGTCCGAGATCTTAAAATCTTTATCTTCCATCTTAAGCGACTTTGCCACCATGCTATCTGTGTCTTAACCAACAACGCTCATACTTTGCATCATCTTGAAAGCTTGCTAAACAATCACCTTTGATAGACTTAATCTTTGAAGGAAGAATCTTGTATATCAGTAGTTTGAGCGGAAGTCTTTTGTCTTTAAATTCTTAAGCTTTCATGATTCATAAATCTCGATCTTATAGTATTCTTTGTAGTTTGAGCTGAGCATGTGGTAAAGCATCCGTCTTTAGCTGAATAAGGCATCACCATCTCCATCTTTATGTATTCTAAAATAAACAGTGCAAAAAGCATGTGGCGAAGAATGGCGTTAGTCATCGTACAGAATTTGGTTAGATTAAACCTTTGATTCTGTAGGACCGTGTTTAACAATAACATACTGTACAAGTGGATCAGGTAGATTCAAAGATCTCCTTGATAGGATTTCCACTCCAAAGCGTAGGCTCTTCTTAATACAGATGTATTAGATTTACCATGCATGCTAGTCTCATAACAGCACGTCTCAAAGCAACCACACGGTAAGAGTGAATCAGAAAGTTACTACTTCTGATTAACCCGTCAATTCATTTTCTTGGAACAATTTTGATTCATATAGCATCGCACCATCTTTCTTGTCTAGTTGACCCAAGTTCGATTCATATAGAATCTCGCAAGTCACCTACCAAGTGCTTTGAATAATGATGCCTGGCACCAGTAGATATCCATCTTTCATTGTGAATACAAATTCAACACTCAATTGTACTGGTGCCCAATCTCATGGATAATGGCATAGACCTCTCGTTGACCCGCATGTGCACTAATGGTGTACAACAAGTGTTTGTCATGGAAGTGTCCTAATGAGATTTATTTTATTGATCTCATTGTTGCTCTAGACTCGCTTCTGCCTTATGGATTTAGAAATCGACGGCTAGAGCCCGAACTGTGCCACCTATTCAATAATCAACTAACTCGAAGTGAGAAAGTCAATAGAAGTCGTGAGTATCTCCTTAGACAAATGAGACACTTTCTAGAAGAGCAGAAACACGAATGGCAGGGACGTTAGTGCATTGCATCACGGGTCCATGATGACATCTTTAATGTCAGCAATCAACATTGTGATTCTGACAGCATATGTATTGACTCGGTTTCTGCCTAAGTTGTGTGGAGGGCTTCTTTCTTTTCACCCTTTATCCATACATTTCTTTTCATTCTTCAACCCCTTCAATGCTTACCAAGACGTCATTACTAACACCTTGTTGTGATTGTTCCAGTGTTAGCTCAATCTTAGTCGGCATTCTTCCCTTAAACACATTCATCTCCAATCATACCTAAGGACTGCTATTTCAAACTACGGAGTGTCCCTTGGTAGATCCCTGCCGGTTTTGGTGTGGAACAAAGGACAAATACCTAACCATTACCACCATATGACTTCAGAAAACACATCGTGAAATAAGAAGGTTGTAGGGAAGATCGTAACCATAAAACCTTTTTCGAAGAGTATCAAGCACTTTGAGTCGATAAGATCACTTATTATTTTCAAGATCACATTTTAAATACATTTCTCCCCTTATTTTAAATACTAATTCACTTAGTTTTTGAAATACTTTGTGATTAAAATTTGTCTTGAAATACCATGGGAAAACTTTTACTTAGCATGAATTACATGGAACATAAACTTGCTCCCCCTCGATTTTACATATGTTTGACACCAAAAACAATGATACCAAGTTGTAAAATGAATATAAAATTGAGGGTTAGCATTGTTGAGCACACAATTTTGAAAGATTATGAATTGTCATTGAAGAATTCTTGAAAAATTGTGCTCAACCACCTAATCATCTTATAACAATCAATCTATTAAATAGTCATTATTATATAAGAATGGTCGTGAGATGATGTATTCAAACTCATTAAATGTTGTTTTTCAAAAAACTCCCCCTTGAAAGATGGAGTGTTGAACACACAATTTTGAAAGATTATGAATCATCAGTGAGAAATTATTGAAAAATTATGTTCAACATTTTGAAAAACATCATGTTAGAAGACTTCTCTTCCAACTCTAAGGGTAAGCGCACTTATGCGTACACTATCCTTTTTCTTGAGCTCAAAACTTTAAATGTCTTGTAAGAACAGCTCAAGACCGAGAAAAGTTGAATTTCTCGTTGTTAGGATGAGTTATCTTTATAGATAAACTTTCCTTTATTTGAAGTCCGGGTTATGTACTAATATTTGCACATAAGCCATCAAAACAAATTAGAAATGACATGTTTTGAAAGCATTTGAAACTCCTGTTCGAACTTCATTTACACGCCCGTGTTGATATTAATCAACATTTCTAGGTACGTAAATGTTATCGATTCCAAGAGACATGTCGAGAAGAATATTTTTTGAAACATTTTCTGATTTTTTGTTTCTTTTTGAAATTTTATAATTTTGTATTTGTTTTAATATGAATATTTACATGTTGACCTCAACATTGTTATGTGATGGTGAAATAGTAATTCCAACTCTTGTCGTGATGTAGCTGTCTTGTCTGCTAGAGGAACAACTTTTGGAACCAGCTTTGAACTTGACAGTTCATTGCTGTGGTCGTGAATTCCGAGTTCTGAACTGTTATGATCAGAAGTCATTGCTTATTCATCAGATGAAAATTCCTTGAAGCCCTGGTTTCTCAGATATTAGTCTTTTCAGCAACCAAACTCGGAGTCCTTCCTTTGTAGGATTTAAAGATGTACCTGCATGTATGTTAAGTGTACCTGCACTGACATCAAGAGTTTGTTTGCATTCATACTGGTTAGTGATATCGTCATTTGAACCATTTTGGGGTTCACTGTCAACCTTGGTTGTGCTAGATGTGAATATCTTTCCAGTAGGAACCCACCTAAGACCAACTGTCTTGAAAATTTTACCCGTTGGTTTCCACCTAAGACAAGATCTATGAGTCATTGTTTTCTCATGCACAACGGAAGTCTTTTTTATTGAAGACCTATGTCTTTTTGGGATCTGTCTTTCTGGTTTCTTTGCAAAACTTGTTTGCTCTACGGGTATGTATCTTTTTGTTGTCTTATTGGATGGAACCTTAGCACGTGAGTTGACTTCATTCAGGAATTTTGTTACACAAGAATCATGATTGGCATTAAAGATACATTTCTGACACGTTGAGCAAAAAAAATGTTTGGAGTCAGAAAAACTTCTAGAATTCCTAGAGTGTTCTGCTATAGGCACAGTCTTTGTTGTGACACAACTACTCTTAGATGCAGGCCAATTCCTAGACTTTTGGTTATTGATCCTAGGTTTTGGTTTGCTACCATTAGTTGTGCTTTGTGATCTAGCAGAAGGCATCACACTAGGTTCTGAATTCCTACTGCTTTCTTGTGTCTTTTTCTTAGCTTCCTCTAGGTAGTGTTTATGAACCATGTCATTTGAGCTATACCTAGATGAGCCAGGTGCAATCATGTGATGAGTTTTTGCAACAGTAGATTCTCTTTCCTTAGGCAAATAATGTGTAGTAACTGGTTTTGACAAATCGTTATTGACATCAACTTAGGAGGCAAACCGTTTCTTTGAAAATCTAGGTCGTCCAGACATAAACGCAGTCGGTTGTCTAACAACTTATTGGTTTCTACGTGGTTGTAAAGCCGGTTTCCCTAGATTGACGATTTTGCATAACTTCTTATTCATACTAATTCTGTTAATTTCCTTAATATCGTTTTTTAATGTGCAATTGTAAACCCTTTTTCCTGAAGTTGAGCTTTGAAATTTTCATTATTTGCAATCAAGAAGTTGTGTGTTTATGTTCATAGCTCTCGTGTCTTGATTGAATCAAACATTCTCTTTTGTATGCTTTTCTAAGTTCATTTTCTTTGAGTTATTAGCCACTTTATGTTCAATTCGATTATTTATTGTTTTCAATTACATCTATGTCATGTTTAATCGTTGGCACTTCATTACTTTTTACTTTCGAAAATTGACCATGTTGCCCTTTTTTTAAAGCTTGATTTTGATATTTAAGTTCAAGATTAACACAATGTGATTCCATTCTTAAAAAATCCTTTTTGAAATTGGGCATCGGTCTTTTTGAGTTGAATATTTTCAGGATTCAAGAGATTGATTTGACGAGTTCAGTTGTCTGGTTTATCAGGTAATTTAGCAGGCATAAGCTGTGCTCTTTCATCAATCGACTTCTTAATAGATTCCATGTGTTGGATCAGTGTGTCACGGAATTCTGGAATCGCGAGTTGAGTGTATTGTATAAAGTAGTTGTGTGTCATTACCACATATTTATCATCCAAATAAATCCGTGACTTGATGAACATCTAAAACTGTGTCTCGAGTACTTTAAAAGAAGCCATTGATCCAATCTCTTGAAATTCTTCTTATTCAAGTTGCTTTTCTAGTTGATCCACGTATAGGAACATTGTGCCTGTGAAAGTCTCTATATCTTGACCAAAGAGTGTCGCAAATGCACGTTTGAATCCAGACTCGGTTCGAGTTCCTTGTAAGTTGTTATTTGAAAGAAGCTTGAGGTATGAATGAAGTTGTCGAAAAGATACCATGCAACTTTTGTTTGCTTTGTCTTGAATTTGTTGCATTTGTTGTTCTTTCGAATTAAAACACGAAGATAAAGTATCTTTTGTTTCCATTTTACCAAAAATTATGAAGTGAAAATGATTTGTAGGATCTTAAGTAGATGTGTTGTGATTGAAGTTGTGGTAAATTGAAAGCAATAAACGTTCACGAGATTTTACAAGTCTATGATTAAAACCGAGAAAAGAGTTGTGTCTTTCGCGGGATTTTACAAAATCAATAGAAAACCGTGAATGTTAATTGACATATTTCGCTTGAATTTTTTTTTGCATATTTCGCTTGAAGAATTTGCATATTTCGCTTAATTAGGAAACTGCACATTTCGCTTGATAAATAAATATTTCGCTTGAAAAATGAAATGCATGTTTCGCTTGGTCTATTGCATATTTTGCTTGAAATTCAAACTTATTTCTCAACGAGAGTGCGGTTTCATCTTTCGACAACGCCGGTTTCTGTTCAGGTGTTCGAAGGAGTAGATAGTTTTTGATGCTCCAATTCCGTCGTCTTTGAAGAAGCATGGAGAGTGTCCGGTGCCTCTGTCAGTGCGAACAAAAATTACTGGGGCTTGAAGATTTCTTTGGATCATCGTGAGAAAGTCTTTTAAAACTTCTGGTGTTTCATCCTTGGAACGTAGAAAGAGAGTCCAAGTGTATCTGGAGTAGTCGTCGACAATTAACAAAATATATCATTCCATTTATGCTTCTGGCAACCCGCATTGGACCACATAAGTCATATGTACAAATTTAACCTCCTTACTTAACTTGAGAACATCTTTGACTTGAATGAAGTTCGTTTTGCTTTAACTCCACTCACAAGAGGAACATAGTTGATCTTGACAATACCTTCAGTTTTGGTAAAACCAATCACAACATCTTTCTTTGAAAGCAAGTTTAAATGTAGTCGAAGTATGAGATGAGAAAAGTCATTCGCTCCATAACCATGCTTAAGTTGGTGATGCTTTAGCCATGAGCACAGATGGATTGATGAGTTGTTTCTTGAAGATAAATTGTATAAAGATCATTCTAACGATTACCGTTAGTAAGTCGTTTCCCCAGAAGAATCTCAATAACACTAGATTTCCGAAAAGCAACCCCAATCCGCGACACAGAATTGACCCAACTGAGAAAATATGATATGAGGGAGGGGCCTTCGAACACGTAAGTAAACCCTTAGATCGTGATATTTCCCTTGAACCAAATCTCCATAACCAAGAATTGGAGCAAATTGATCATTGCCAAAACGAACGGTACCTAAGTATTTTTCAACAAAATTGCACAGCAGAGATAGATTGCCCGTCATGTGCTTTGTGCATCCAGAGTCAACAATGAATAGGATGAGTTGTACAATCTGCAAGAGAATTAGAGGACGATGGAATACATGACAAATTAGATCCTAAAGTGTTTGTGAGTTTTAAGACATTAGTTATCCTAGATACATTATCTATGGAAAAACTACTTTCTTAGTCCACAGCCTTTCTTCCTAACTTAGTACCCATTCTTTTTTGTCCTTAAAGAACCCAATGTATGATAGCTGATGGGGACATTGTTCATGGCATCCACCATTTCCAGCCTTATTAGTCTTCTTATACAACATCCTATAGTAACTCTTTGAATTTGTGATAGTGGATTCTGATGCAACTGTTTTCTTATGGGGTGTTGCAACAGATTTGTTCGCTTGACTTTTGGGTTTTCTAGTACTAATAGGCACTACATTAGGCTTCTTAGTTCTAGCATTCACGTCTTTCAAAAACTTAGAAACACAAGCATCATGATTCGAATTAAACACACATTTTCCACAAGTAGCACAAACACTTACATTCGCAGTTCTGAATTTTTAAACTGTCATTAGACCCAAAGTTTACAGACTTGTTTGATTAGAATACTAGAAATCCTAGGGTGTTTTCTCTACTATCCAGTCTTCTTAAATACTTCCATATGACTACGTGGTTTGTGCACGACCTTATCCTTTCATTTGATCGCCTTCTAGGCTGTGGTCTGCTAACAATAGGTTTGTGAGCTACTCCAATAAATTATATACTGCGAGGATTAGTATTCCTAGTAAGTCTGATTCAACTGTGTGCTCTAGTTTTGTGTGGTACTACTTCTGCAATTCGAGATTAACATGCCTGGTTTAATCACATTTGTGTTTCTTACAGCTTGCGTTGCTATTTGAGGCAAATTCTGTGGAGTGACTGGTTTTGATAAACCCTCTGACTCATTAGTTTTTAAAACTGACTTTTTCTTTGCAAAATATTTTCTCTCAAGAGAGTCTGAAAAAGGAGCGGTTTTCCTAAAACTGATGGTTTTGGAATCCTTTGAGCATTTGGTTGTCGAACAACAGATGGTTTATCAAACTTAGTAGTCCACTAGATTTCCTTTGCATTTATCAATGAGTTTCTTTAACTCACTTATTGCAATGTTCTTGTCTTGCAGTTGAGCTTTCAAATCTTGTATTTCAAAATATTGTTCACGTTCCTTTCGAAATACATTTGACGCCTTTTCTTTGCAAACCTGTGTCTTTTGCGTTTGTTCTTGACATCTTGTAAAGCGATTCAAGAGAAATTGTGAGTGTTTTTCTAATTTAGCAAAACACTGTAAAAGCTCAGTGTAAATCTATTTACTTACACATTCGAGTTTGTTCAGAAAGCTCTGTGCAAGACAGTCACATTGCCTGACTTTTATGAAGATATAAGCATTGTAAGTCAGTAACTCAACTGAAAACATAGTGAAGATTGCAAATAAGAACACATAACATCTTTAGACACACATTCTTGCAAAAGCATATCATACATGTTGGAAAATTTTGCCTTATCAGATTCAAGTTCATCAAGTTCATTCATCAAGGGCATTCAACCGTAACTCTTAAATCTGCATGCATTTTCCTTTGCTTAAGTTCATGTAACAAATGCGAAACTAGTCAATCTGAGTCGTAATGGGCAAGGGAATCAAACATGTCTTAACTCAGGATTTCCATATCTTCATGCGCAGTCTTGGGTTACGAAGATGAAGAAGGTTGTTGGAATGTTTAATTAGCCCCATCTTGAATCAGCACAATTTCTTACAGATGATTAATGTTTATTCGTCATACATTAAATGCTTGGTCTACTTTTTGCTTAATGATTTAGACACTGGTACATGAAATCTATGTTTTTGAAATTATTTGGTTTTGTTTTCACAATGATTTTTCTCCACATTTTCTATCCTTAGTTTCATTTGCCTGTAGGCGAACATGAATTTCATAATACTGAGTCGGGGGTTAAAAATTCATAAAGACTGTTTAACTTTTGTAGTCAAAGGGTTTCACTAAGTCTTTATTCTAATTTGATCGACCCCGTTATCAGAGACGTCATGCAGTTCTCTCTCCGATCGGGGACAGTTTGTTTGCAATGATCAGAATTGTCATAGTGGGATCGCATACAAACAGCTATCCTCATTTTGAGCCTTCTTGAGTACCCCTTGACAATTTGGCAAAGGTAAGGGGGGTAGTCTTCCATTAAATGTAGGGCAATTTGGGTGATAACATATGAATGGGATTGGATTGATTGACTTTTGTTTGTAAAACAATTTCATTCAAAAACTTTATCTGGTTTTCTATTGAAATCATTTTTCAATATCTTTTTCTCCTTAAGCATCAAATCTGTATTACCTTAGTTTTCTCCTTGACAAGACCTTCGTAATTGACTGTTTAAATTAAAAGACTCCCTGTTTGACTAACTCATCAGTTTCTCTTGACGAACAGAAATTTTCATAGGCTTTTCACTTTTAAACCATCTTTTATGTCAAATTTCTTTTGAGCTAATAGTCCTAAGCTTCCATTTAACTTATGTTCAAGTTTGCCAATGTCAACTTACGACAATAAAGGCCTTGAACCTCTCAAACTCAGTCTGTTTATTTTGAAGTGCAACTAAGCAACTATCCCAAATACTATTAGATTCCCCCTACGAGGTTTCTACTAGTTTTCCGCAGACTAGATTTGCACTTCAATTAAGTTTCTAAGTCAATGTTGCATTTGCTTTCTTTAATTGCTTTTGAATCTTTTTATTTTCATCGACATCAAGTTTTAAATTAGCAATTAAATTAGCAAGTGCAACACGCACATCATCACATTCTACAAGCCAGTTTGGTCATCCTTATTATCATTATCACACATATCCGGTGAATCGGGAATGACATTACTATCAACCGTTTCCACTACACATGTGTTACTAATGGATTCAGATTGGTCAATAATGTGAAGTCATTGGACAAGACCTCTTATCGTCAGTATCGTATTGTACCTGTTCTAATGGCTCAAGCTTCTGGTGCCGAGTCATGCCTTAGGACCTCCTGAATCTTTGCCATGTAACTGTAAAGTGCTTCCAACTCTTGTTCATCAATCACTTCATCCGTGTCTGCTAGCACATCAGATTGCTCTGCTTGAAGTGTGAACACCTTCTCAACTTGTTATCCGAACAGCCAACATTCTATTCCCTTGTGATACCGTGGAGTCCTTTTAAAACCCGATGTTGGCCTTTCTTTCATTCATTTCCTTTAGCATAGATGCGACCAATTCTTGCAGTCTTAAAACACTATATCCCAGACTGTTGCACTACTTGACCACCTTACAGTGTCCCTAGCCCCAACAACATTCCACTATATGGCCCTCTATTCCTAAATTGTCCAGTCTGATTTCCATTCTTGTATCTGAGTAAGTATCACATTCTTGTTTTCTGGTGTTTGAGGAAGTTCTGCGAGGTTGTTGTTGGTAGGTTTTAGAGTTCTTGAAGTACTTTGCAATTAGAAGGGACAAATTTTTCGCATGCTTTATCCACTGAGCTTGTTCAGGATCACTGTCTCTTCAAACCTAACTCAGATGGGGGTGTGATTGGTTTTGGCCATCTCGTTTGCCTGATCTTGTTAGTTGCATGAATCTGTTGGAAGTAAGCCTTGACTGTTGGTGCATATTATGTTGTGAGGTATTGAATTTTGATAATAAGGGGGGGGGGAGGGTCTTCAAAGTTGTTTGTGCATTAGCAACAAGTGGCTAATGGTTAGCAATCTTGGCCATTAGTTCTTCAGCACGGAGTTCATCAACTTCCTTTTGGTATTGTTTTCAGAATGGTCAAAAAAGCTTATGGTATGAAACTATCAACCAACCAACTGTCTGATGTTGAGTTTTGCTTCACATAGTGACAAATCTTGACCATTCTGGTTAAAGTTGTTGTAGAAACTGAACATTTACTTGCATCGTTGACAACTGTCAAATTGATTCTTCTGATCATTTCATTCAAATCTATTGCGCGTAAACTGTGAGATAGTAAGCGCAATTGTTTCTCCATCGTGAGAGGTGAATTGCACACAACTCCCAAAATAAGTCTCTTTGTCCTGAACATTTTGAATATTGTGTTATTCCCCTTGTTGATCTAGCCGTTCGATGGCCTTCCACATTTCTTGAGCTGTCTGACATGCATCAACAGTTGAGTATATTTCATCTCCAATTCCAATCAATATCAAATGAATCGCTTCTTTTTCTGATTCAAAATGAGCTCTGTTTTTCAAGTCATAATCGTAACAGTCTCTGACTGTTGTTTGTTCAGGAACTCTAGGAGAATCCACGTTGCAAGGAACAGCTGGACGTTCGTGACAATCGACTGGAGTGTAAGGACCTTTAAGAATCATTTCCGTAACGGCATCACATTTGGTCTTGTATCAATGTACGTAAGAACCGTGATCGTACATTGTGCATATCGCTTGTTGCGAAGCATTGGTGGACGAATCCTTGTACCTGCTGCCATTATATTGTTATGCATTTGACTGTCGGTTTGTGGAATTTTCAATTGGAGTTTCCATGATGAAATGATTCCCGAATTATGAATGAAAAATGATTTGACGGATCTTGAAGAGTTATGAAGTGTTGATTGGATTGTGGCTTTTAATTAAATAATTAATGTTCTACGACGGGATTTACAAGTCAAAGATTTAAACCGAGAAATTGAGTTCTTTCGCGGGATTTTACAAAATCGAGAGAAAACCGTGAAAAGTTAATTGTTGTTGTTAAAGTTTGTTGATTAATTGTCCTTGTAGTCCGAATTAAAGTCCAAAGTCCTCGTATTTAGTCCATGAAGTTTGTTTGTCTTGATGTGATGTTTTGATTAAACCTGTGATTAATAAATTATTCCCAAATTCGGTCTCAACATAACCGACCATGAGGCGCGGATAAATCGACCTTCGACGTAAGGTCGAAATTTTTTTCGGGAAATTAGGGTTTCAAAACATGGGTTTTCAATGGACAAAACGCAATGACTTTAGTCAAAACGCAACTATCTTTGATCAAAACGCAGTCACTTTTCTTGATCAAAACGCAACGTATAAAAAATTTGGGCAGAGTAACGTTTAGTCAAAACGCAATGATGGTCTTCAAAACGCAACCTGTAGACAAAACGCAACGAGCAAAACGCAATGAACTTGATCAAAACGCAACGAGTCAAAACGCAATGAACTTGATCAAAACGCAACGAGTCAAAACGCAATGAACTTGATCAAAACGCAACGAGTCAAAACGCAATGTTTTTGATCAAAACGCAATGAACTTGGTCAAAACGCAACAAGTACAAATGTCACTTTCAAGTATAGTACTTTTTGTCTCTTATAACAAAGACGCCGTCAACATTTACTCAAAAACGCAACGACGAATTGTTTTCAAAACCAATGACGAAAAAACTTTAATCTAGCTCGATTTCACCCTTTTAGCCACGAAATAAATTGTAGAACCTCACTAAACGATACAAGGGTTTGTTTTAAGCACAAAAGTACACAACTTTAACACCTTAACCACGAAAATCAAATCAAACCATGGTTTTTCTTGTTTTTACTTGTTCGAACCAAAAAAAACAAAAAAAATACACGAATTTTGATTTTTAAACCACAAATCAAACACTCAACACCCGAGGCTCTCTGATTACCAAATGGTCTTTACACCTTTGATCACTTCACTAAAAGACATGTAAGGCCCCTTAAGCAATAAATAAGGAAGAAACTAGGAAGAATTGTAGAGAGAGAAAGTGAGAGAAAACTAGTGAGAGAATGGAAAGTTTACTTGCAATATCAAAAGTTTACAAATGAACCAACACCCTCTCCATCCTTGGAGAGGGGTATTTATAGGTAAGACTAAAAGGCTTGCATGCCTTTAGTAATTCTACGGGCCGGGCTCGGGTTTACTTGGGCTTTCGCCCGATACACGTGACCGATTAGATTACAAATAAGAGCCCGTTTACCCGTCTAGCCTATTACAACGTATATTAATTTAGTGACCGAGACCTAATATACTTATGAACGAACTTCCATTGTTCGACTTAATATTTTGAGGCTAACATTCTTACTATGGGCTTTCTTTAGAAGGCTGTAACATCGGTTGTGAGCCGGCAAGATACAGCAAACTTTTATCAGCCCACAATTTATATTTATTATATTTTTTCATTTTTTTCATTTTTTTTAATATAGGGAAGACGTCTTTTTAAAAAATTCAAGTATAATTGAACTAAGGCTAAAGTTATTGCTATATACTACATGAAAAATTATTGATATTAAGTATTAAATCTCGCAAAAGGTAGCACGTATGTTTAATCAGGTATAAGAGCTAATGGGAGAAAAATCGATAAAGACACACATGAGCTCTTAAATTTTCAATAATCACTGGTTTAGCAGCCAACTCAAACTTTACACTAATCATTTTTCGAGTTCTTCGCGTATATTGCGAACGCTTAGTCTAAAAGTTAAGGAACAAGTAGAGCTCAACACGCTCGATCGGGTCAAAATTTACTCTTATTCTACCAACAGGAAAGTCAAAATTGTGACAAAACACTTATTTTGTTTTTGAAAATTTTTAAATTTTTTCATTTTTTTGAAATTTGGTTGGTAAAAAAACGGAATTAACGTGAAAACAACGGCTGCAGGCACAATCAAATCGAAGATCCCCCCATACTATAATGAAACATTGTCCTCAATGTTTTAAGAAGGGTCTCTATGTAAATACAAACCTTTTATTAAGTATCTTAAAGATAAACGTTAGTCCGATATGGATTTTGGATCATCGGATTTCCTAAAATGAAGCTGAGGATTTGAAGCTCTTGTGATCGAAGGACAAAAACTGCGAGCACGAGAGGCTTCAAAATCCGGGACATCCTGGACAATATAGCACAAAACATAAAACATGGATAATGGAAGAGGCGAGCTTTCTCACAACAACAAAACACTTATTCATTACTAAGCTAGCATACTACTACTAGGATAAGCATGTGGTGCCTCCCACGAAGCGTTTGTTTAGGGTCACTTAGCGTGACCCAATCCCCGAATTTAATTGCCCTTAGGGAAGGTTTGGAGATCCGGGATATACTTAAGCAGGGCAGCCTCCCTCCAAAATAATGCTTATAACATGACATATTTACTTTGAGCTTAGGCCCCGGAGTTTTTGGATAAACTCAACTGCCATAACGGAAAGAAGCTTGAACAATGCGTAAATAGTCCTAGACCAGCGGGAGTTTCAACTTGCCGGAGAAAATTTTCAATCTTATGTTAAAAGAAGGGGACTGAATCACCGACGTTGAAAACGCGGTTTTTGATCTTTGCGTAATGGATCCTCTTAGTTTTTTCTTTGTAAATTAAAGAATTTTCATAAGCTTGATCACGCAGTTCACTTAATTCATTAAGTTGAACTTGGCGTTGATCTCCTGTGGTCTTGAGATCAAGTATTTGCATGTTTAAGGGCCCAGTTAGGCTTTTGTGGCGCCAACTCAATCGGTAGATGACATACTTTTCCATATACAAGCTTGTACTAGTGCAACCCGATCGTTTTATGTACGCTGTAACGGAAACCAGAGGAGCGTCATCAGTTTTGTCCCGACAACGAGGCAACGATTTCGCCCACTGTCCTTCAAGAATCTTTTGAAGCCATGATTCGATACCTCAAACCTGCCCACAATTGTCTGTGGGTGATAACGCTGTGGAGACACGATGAGTGACCCATATTTATAGCATGACCTTTGCGAAACAGGTCATTGCAACAATGTGAATCCACGATCACTGATGATGGCCTGAGGGGCACCGAATCTGGCAAAGAGAGATTTAAGAAATTTGCAAACTACTCGGGCGTCGTTTGTGGGGAGCGCCTTTGCTTCAACCCATTTTGACAGGTAATCGACAGCCACAAGTATGTATTTGTTTCCTTTTGATGATGGGAACGGTCCCATGAAGTCTATGCCCCAAACGTCAAAGATTTCACAAACTTGGATGGAATTTTGAGGCATCTCATCCCTTTGTGAAATTTTTCCTTGTCGTTGGCACGAGTCGCAATTTTTAACCAACTCGTGTGTGCATCTTTGTAAATTGAGCCAAAACGAATTCACGGCATCAAAGACCTTTTTGGGCGTGAGCATATGCACTATGAATGTCCCCCTCGGTGGTCCATTGTGGCAAGCTTCGAGAAAGTCCCGATAGCTTCTATGCCGGTGCAAACACCGGGCCGGATCACTTGATCCGCACAGATTTTAAACAAGAAGGGGTCATCCCAGAAGTAGTGTTTTACATCTTTAAAAATTCCCCGCATGGTAGTTTGTGAAATCTGCAAACCATGGGGTACTATCAACGACGAAGACAACCATCCAGAGCGAGGTTTCCAAAGGAAATGTTTCCTGTGATTTCCTTGTCTTCTCCGAGTTCTTATCTACTGATATTCTCAACAAGTCTGGACAAAGATGAACGTCTCGGCCAGATACTCTGCTCCTTTTTTGTCTCGGATTGATAACATCAAATTCCCTTGGAGCAAAAGGATCCACCCGCATCAGTCTTGGTTAAGCATCCTTTTTTAGTGAAGAGAGATACTTTATAGCAGAATGGTCAGTATAGCACATGCTCTTGGACAAAACGAAGATATGACCAGAATGTCTCAAAGCGTACCATACGGCAAGTTATTATTCTTTTTCAGTCGTAGTGTAATGTGCTTGAGCTTCGCGGTCATTGTCATTGCGCTGCCTAGTGAATTGTAGTAAATGCTTGTTTTTTTCGTTGCCCTAGGCGACTGCTTCCAATGCAAAGTCGAGCTTGCATCAAAACACATGAGTTTTTCGAAGGGAGCAGTCCCAGTCGGGAGCAATTTCAAAATTGGGAGCCTCAGTCAATTTTCTTTGATTGATTAAAGGATGCGATACACCTCTTGTGAGAAGAAAAATGTGTCCCTCTTTTTCAGCAGTGAGTCATTGGGCGGGCTACTTTTTGAGAAGTCTATGTAATGAAACGTCCGTAAAAACCCGGAGGCGAGCCCAAGAAAACTACGACGAACCGTTTATATAGTAGTCAGGGTGAGGGAGCTTGGGCGATAACGTTAACTTTAGCTCGAACGACCTCAATTCCTGACTTATCCTGCAAACAATCACAAGTACAAACAACAAACACAAAGAACGGAAGAGTACAAGCCTCCTCACAACACATTAGAAGCTAGAAAGAAAAATAGAAAATGGATAAGCATGGGGTGCCTCCCACGAAGCGCTTTGTTTTTGGTAACCGAGTCACATAGCTTGACTCGATCCCTGAATTCATTCGTCCTTAGGGAGAGCAATACTTGGAATAAGAAACTTCCATTGAAAACACCACCGGCTCTAGATAAGAAAAATGAAAAATGAAGATGTCGGGGTCAAAAACGAGATCCTCACTCCCGAAAGAGAGAATAAAAGGAGAATCCTCGGGGTAGGTGAAAAATGGGAGAAAAATCTGAACACCTTCTTCTAAGTTGAAACAAGCCTCTTTGTTTAGCACATCAAAGTTGTTTATCACGGCCGTATCAGGCTCAAGGCGAATCTTAACATCTGGTGGTTCCGGAGGAGGTCGAGGAGCTGACGGGTTGTCTTGATGATCAAGGTTAGGTGACTCATGTTCGGGAAGGAAAGTAGAATTATCTTCATCTTCGGAATCATCATTCTCAACACCTGGTGGAATTAAATCACCCGGAAAAATATCGATCTCTTCTTGAACGGGGATAGGAGATGTGATAATTGAACTTGGATTAGCATGAAAACTTTCCGGTGATTGGGAAGTTGAAATCTCACAAAGCAAAGTCATAAGACTAAGATATTCCTCATGTTCTCTAGCAATCCTCGAAGGAAGTGTAATGATTTCTCCGGCGAACTCATGGTGAAGAGGATCACTCCTTGGAGAAAAAGTAATCGAAGTATTATGGATGGATTCATTTTGTTTTGGTTCATGATCGAAAATCACTTCGGGAGAGAGATTATGGGTGGTATCATCACTAAACAGACTTTCCAGAAAAATTACGTCTCCTTCCGAATCATAATAACCTTCCTCAAAATTAGAAGAAACTTCCATGGCTAGAAAAGCATCGATCTCATCAATATTATCCTCTGAATCAAAACACTCAACCTTATCGGACAAAGGTGTGTTAAGTAAAACTAGCTCATCGGAATTTGAAACGTTGGAGTTCTCGTTTTTGACATCTTCTACCATCTCGTTAAATAGAGGATTTACGTTGCTAGAGGTGAAGTGATCATCAAATTCGAAAAGAGGGTTTGAATAAACTTGAAATTTTTCTTCTTGAACTCCTTTTTTAAGAAGAGTGAGTTCATCGGCGAACTCCTCCAGATTATCACTAGTCTTCACCGGAGAAGAACTAGGAGGAAGAGCATCGAAATGATTAGTGGTACTGCCACTAAATAGCTCATCTTTCGAAAAATCAATGACAGAAATAGCGTGAGCAAATTGCTTATTCTTGCTTTTCTCAGATTTTTCAGCATAAAAAACAAGTTCATCACTTCCTACTCTTAATGTTAATTTTTGCAGTGTGAAGGAAAGGTCTCCCTAAAATAATAGGCACTCTCGGGTCTGGTTCAAAATTAACCACAACAAAATCAGCAAGAAAAGTGAAACCATCAACTCTAACTACAACATCCTCGGCTATGCCCATTGGGTGCGTAACAGAACGGTTAGCAAGCTCGAGTGTCATTCAGGTGGGATTCAAAGCTCCAAGCCCAAGTTGCTTGTAGATAGAATAAGGTAAAAGATTTATGCTAGCTCCGAAATTGGCTAAAGCATTAGTCCTATCAAGTTTTGTAGAGCACACGAGATAAGAAATTTTCTGGGATCTTCGAGTTTCTCGGGAAATTTGTTCAAGATGTTGGCAGAACATTCAGCATTTATGGTTGTGATGGCAATCTCTTCAAGTTTCTCTTTGTTTCTAAATAAAGTGCTTAACCATTTGTTGAATTTCGGCATTTCGATGAGAGCATCTTTTAAACCAATTTCTAAACGGAGTTGTTTAAACAACTTCATAAACCTGCTTTGCTGAGCACTGGGTGTATCTTTCTCTCTCACTTTCATCCTCTCGGGGTATGGAAGTTTAGTTTGATATGAATTGGGCTATGGAGTAATAGGGTCTTGAATAGTTTTCTTAGCTCTTGGTTTCAGAATTTCAATAAAAATGGAATCATGATCCTCCGGAGGTGGGACTTGTGCGGTACTTTCTGAACTTGGTTTTTGCACTTTGTCCATTGACGTCTCCGGGTTTTGTTCGGGTTCCTTTAGAGGAGTAGAAACAACGGAAGTAGGAACAAGAGGAGTCGAAGGTCCTTCACAAGTTTTACCACTTCGTGTGGTGATAGCATTAACATGCTCGCGAGGGTTAGTTACGGTTTGACTTGGAAGAGTACCTGAACTCGAAGACGAAGCGGTATTGGAACTTATGAATTTAGAAAGCATTTCCGTTAAATTTGTCATCTGGTTTTGTAAACCTTGGCCTTGATTTTGCATATTTCTCAATACAGCATCATTAGCCTTGACATAATTCTCAAAATCGGTCTTTGAAACACCTTGCATTTGCGGAGCAGGAGCTTGATAAACTGGGGTTTGAATCGTCGGAGGTTGGTAAACTTGTCCTTGGTTGAAGTTATTTCCACGGTTTTGATTGAAATTGGTTCCTCGATTTTGGTTGAAATTATTCCCTTGATTCTGATTGAAACGGTTTTGATTGTTTTGAATCGGAGGAAAACCAGGAGGTCGGATTTGATTCGAAACCATCGGAGGTCTAGAATTGGTATTTCCTTGATTAAAATTGGCTGCAGCAGC